>PVJI01006545.1:0-85356 GCA_004026765.1 Micronycteris hirsuta | reverse complement strand
TACACATGGATTACTGAGTATCCAGGCATTATGATAATATCTTTTTGATGTTATGATATAGGAGTTGGATAACGTGTCGGCCACCAGTAAGTTCTTCCCACTCCCAGCTTTTAGTAGACTCTTTTCAGTAGTCACTATTTTCAAGGAATGAAAACAAAATGTCAAAATTACAGTGGCTTTGTGTTGCTAGAAAACTCAAAAGATTCCTCAGAACTGAGTGTCTGTTTTTCTCTGCCTCAGAGATTCCCCTCTCACCTCAGAGCTATGTGAGGGGTAGTATGTACATGGGAGTGGGATGAGGGTTTTATATTTCTTTCCAGGAGGATCCACCTAAACTTTATTGACATGTCTCAGATCGCCTTCCCTTGAAGAACAAGCTGGGAACAGATAACTGTTGCTCAAGTCCTTTTCTTTCCTCAGGGACAGAAATCAACTGCCTAGTATATTCATAACTAACTTTGACAGAAAAAACCAATGGGTTCAGCTTATTAGCTGAAGTCCCAGAGTGTCACCTTTGTTTACTTACCCTGCAGGAGAAAATTCAGTTCCCAAGGTGAGCTGGGTCCCAGGACAGCTTGCTAAGAAATTTTGGGGCTAGTAAGATTTTTTAAAAATAGCTTTCTCATTTCATTACTCTATTAAAGGTGTTGAAAAACAGGAAAAATTGTGTTAAAGTTTACTGTGTCAAGGGGGAATAGAAAGAGAATAAAAAAGATGAGAAAAAGTGGGGGAGGGGTAGGAGGAAGAGCAGGGAAGACAGGGATTTAATCATACCATCTCCATTCCCCTCAGAGTCCTGAAAGAGTCCCATCTACTGGGCTCCTTTAACTATCCTGGAAGCTACCCTTGTACCTTCTATACAGAGATTCTAGCCATGATTAAGCTCACTTGTCAGCCTAATGCTACAGGTGAAAGTCATATTTTTATATTTTTCAGTACCTTGTCTGTGTTTTCTTCAGACCATTCTCTCTGAATGACAAGAAAATTTTCCACTTTTGATTGCTTAGTTCTTGTATTAAATTTCTAGGGCTGCTGTAATGAAACACTACACGGTTGGTAGGTTAAAGCAAGAGAAATGAATTCTCATGCATTTCCTGAGGCCGGAAGTGCAAAATCAAGTTGCTGGTGGGACCATCCTTCCTCCGAGTCTCATGGTAGTTCCAGGATCTCCTTGGCTTGTGGCCTCAAACTCCAATCTTTGCTTTCTTCGTCAACAGCACTCCCCTGTGTGTTTCTCTCTGAGTCCCTTCTGTTCTCACCAGGACAGGAGTCATATTGGATTAGGGCCTACTCTAAAGACCTTACCTTAACTCAAATACATCTGCCAAGATTACCCTTCCCACCCCCATCCCCACCCCCACCCCCAGGTAAAGTCACATTCACAAGTACTAGGGATTAGAACTTGCACACATCATTTTTGGGGACACAATTCAACCAATACTAGTTCTCCAGCTATGGAAATTTGAAAAGCACAACGTAAGGCAAGAAGGCAACAGCTGCCTAAGGCACTTAATTTGTCAGACATCAAATTTTGAGCCTAAAATAATAATTGTAATACTTACTACCTGTGATACCTTTATTACTATTAGTATTGTTTTGTTTTGTTCTTTCCAAGACATCCATTGTTTCATTTGATTCCTATGAATAACCTATGAACTTTTTCACAAATGAGGGAGACGGGTATGATTACATCTTTTATTTTCTAATTAATAATGTGAGATCCCATCTGCCTTACTATCAGTCATCTCCCTTTGGGGGCTGAGGACTTTCCTGTGAGTTGCCCGATTCCATGCAGTTAATAGAGTTGAAAGGAAGGGGCAACCCAACTTTTACATCAAAGAGTGGAGAATGCTGGAGCCTTCCGTCAAGGCGTCAAGGCTCCTTTATTTCTCACTGCCACATGGTGTCACTCTTGAAAATGGGTGCTACTTTGGTGATGCTGATAACCTCTCAGGACAGTGTGGATCTTTGCACAGAGTGTCTCATTCTCTCAGACCAATTTAGTTTAGAGGACTCCCCAGTTGGGCCCCCAAGTTTGCAGCACTTAGCTCTCATTTTCAAACCCTACACCATCACTCTCGGGGCTTTCTGGCCTGTTAGGCCATTGAGCCCAACAAGACACCCACCTAGAACACCTGCTTCCGTTTCCCTCAATGGGGATTCCTACTAGTGGCTTCCAAGTGCCCAGAGGTGCTTCAAAACATACTGCACACCTTGCTCAGACTTCGTAGCTCATCTTGTCTCCAAGGTTAAGGTTGCTTGGATTTGCTTCCTGCTACAAAGGCAAGGAAGGTTATGGAGAGTATGTAATGAGGGGGCCTAGTAATCCAGGCTTGGAATGCAAAGATGGAGACCCAGGCCTCTGCTGCAGTCCTCCATCAGGGCTGATGCTCACAGGGCAGCAATGCCTCTTTGCTTTCAGTTCACTCTCCAGCGTCATCCGCACACCACTGCTGGCCCTGGGAACGCTGAGGCAGGAATGGACAACGGTTCTCCACGGTTAGTGCCCTGAATCTCATTCTCTTTCTCCCAAGGAATCTCTCTTTCTCAGTCCTGTCAGGATTTCCATTTTAAATCTCAGAGAACCATCCCCCTTTCCATGCTAGACAGTTATTTTCTGTAATTGCTGGGTACAAAGGGTGTCATTCCATGCCCATGCTGTAGACTAAAGGGCAAGCTGCCCTGCCCCTGCCCTTCTGAACACAACTATCTTTAGAGACATGTGTTCACAGGGCGGCGGTAGCTGCTCTCTTTAAATTCAAGATGGCTTCCTTCTATTTCCCATTAGAAGGTGAGGGAAAAGAAAAACCTTAATCTTTGGCAAGGCCTGTACTGTAAAGATAATAATGATACCATATGCAGCAAACTGTATAAAGCCAATTTGTCCATTTACAACCGATAAGTTTGGGAAACTAGAGGTGGATGGACTATATGCACACTACGCACCAGAAAGTGAGAAGGAGCTCTTACGCGTCACGACCGCATGGACGGAACTGGAGAGCACTATGCTAAGTGAAGTGAGCCAGGACGTGAAAAACCAAGACCATATGATCTCAGCTATGACATGGAACCTAATGAACAAAACAAACAAACGAGCAAAATAGAACCAGCGACATGGAAATAAGGAACAAACTGACAGTGACCAGAGGAAGGGAAGGGGATAATGGGAGAAAGAAGGGGAAGGGTCTAGTCAAGGAACATGTATGAAGGACCCATGGACATGGACAACGGGGTGGTGATTCACTGTGGGAGCAGGGGAGGAGAGGTAGGCAGAATAGGAGAGAGCAATGCAGGAAAAATTGGGACAGCTGTAACTGAACAACAATAAAAATATTTTAAAAAGAAGTGGATGGAGCTATGTGTCTCCCCCCCGCCCCCACAGCCTCACTACTAGACAGTGGGAAGGAGTCTTATTCTGTATCTCGCCCTTTATGCAAATATGTATTAGCAAGCAGATATGCAAAAAAAAGTCATACAGCCTATTATGTCAGGTTGGTGAACCCTAAGTTTTTGTCCTTTTAGGAACTCAGAAAACCAGCCAAAAAAGAAGGAAATTCTGTCATTTGCAAATAAACTGGTATTCTTGCCACCACCTCCAGAGACTGTGATTCAATAAGGCTCAGCCCTTCAACGGCTGTGTTACTAGTAGCAACAGGGACTGTACATTCCACAAATCCGAAAATATTTAGTATCTGGACCTTCACAAAAGCATGTTGACTCCTAGAGCAGTGCTTCTCAAACTTTTTGTGTTGAAGAGCCCATTGTTTCTTCGTTTGTTTGTTTGTTTCTAATTTCCAATTGGTCGTGGACCAATATTTCTATTTAAATACAGTAAAATGAATTATCATAAAACAAAAAGACAAAATATAAGGTCCGATTTTTTTAAATAGTAGAGTCCACAGACATAAACTTACTCTGTTAAATTGCTGAAAACGTTTGCTAAGTGCTTACTCTAGATTTCTGTACCTCGTGCAGGCTGGTACCTATTTGCAGACCAGCACCGGCCTCTGAGGACGCCGCCCTGGGTGGCTCGGCAATTAGAGCGGCGCAGCCAGTTCTTTGTATTTTCCCAGCAGCCCTGACTTTGGACAGCTCGTTTAGTCACATGACAATGCAACCTAGGGATTATAAATGTTTTCTAAGTATAGGATGCCATCACTCCTTGGTAAGATATTTGGTTTTCTTTTAAGAACTTCAGCTGATGTTTTATTTACCACTCTCATCACAGCTGCCAGTTTCCACTTGCCTTGTTATTTCAGAAAGGCACTCAGCCGCCACCACTGCTTTGCATTAAGTGGTGCTCACCAACTCACTCCTGAACTTTCAGTTTATTTATAGTGTGCGTGTTCACACTGCTGATGGAACAGCACCCCAAAAGATATCACTCAGCAAACAGGGAGAACTGACAAAATTTTGTTTTCTAATTGACATGTGGAGCAAATAAATGTCAGATTCCAGAAAAGACAAAGATACAAGAACACACTTTCCAAACTCCCCCTATAAAAATTACCTGCAACCTGGGAAAATGAAAAGCTTCCATCTCTTCTTTCTTGGGTGGTGTCATGTTGCTAGGCAACAAGCTCTCAATAGCTTTTGGCGGTTAGCAGCAGCCAGGCTTTTAGGAGTCAGGCTTGTCTCCTGAGGTCTCCAACAGTCCTCAGCTTTGATTCCTATGTCCTCCACCTTCTGTTCAGTTGCTTTGTGGAAATTGCCTGATTCTGGGATCCTGGCAAGATCTCTAACCTCCAGCTTAATGGAACTATGTACCTATGAATCACAGGTGGGAAAAAACTTAACCTGACATCTGCCCCTGTGTTTCCAGCCTGGAAACCCTGCAGGCCGTCTCGCTGCATTGCAGGCTGACCTGATGCTTTCCTCCAGCGCTGCTGCAATCTTGAACGTGCCCATGAAGCAGACAGTGGCACCCCTGCCAGCAGGCACCTGTTCCCTACTTTTCACTCCTCAAGGACGTGAACAGAGCTGTCCATCATCTTAGAGGATAAGCTCCTGAAGCACAAACGTGGGTATTTTTGCATTATCTGTCAAGCACACACCACTAGGTAGGCAGATAAATAAAAGTTAAATATTAATGTGTCCCTTTTTAACACATGAAAGAGCAGAATAAGATCAGCTGCCAGGTGAAGTTGCCATCATTATAGTCAGTGAATCTCAGTGTGCTCCATTTTTCACGGTATGTAGGAACAAGAAAAATGGTTCAGGACCTTCCCCGGGAACATCATTCATTTGAGCATGAATTGGCCCATAGGAGAAATCCAGGTGACAAAAAGAATGGAAATCCCACAATATTCCTGGTGAAGGTAACGGTGGGAACAAGACGAAAGAAATTGTGTTCATTATTCCAGTAAAATGCAACCATTCATTCAGGCCTCACACTGTGCCAGGGCTTTATTTTTAATCCTGATGATGGTCAAGTTGCTGAGTAAAAACATTCTCACTTTAGAGACAAGGAGGTAGAGGTTCAGTGAAGTGTGTCATAGCTGGAGTTTTTAAATGGTGAGGCAGGATCTGAATCGGAATCCTTTATTTATTTATTCATTTATTTATTTACATTATTGTTCAAGTGCAGTTGTCTCCATTTTCACCCCATCACATCTCCCAGTCCACCTGTCCCCGCCTCCCACCCCGAACCTACCCCCTTTGGCTTTGTCCATGTGTCCTTTATATGTGTTTTTTGATGACACTTCCCCTACTTTCCCCCATTATTCTCTTCCCCCTCCCCTCTGGTTACTGTCAGTTTGTTCTTTATTTCAATGTCTCTGGTTATATTTTGCTTGCTTGTTTGATTTTTTGATTAGGTTCCACTTATAGGTGAGATCATATGGTATTTATCTTTCACCACCTGGCTTACTTCACTTAGCATAATGCTCTCCAGTTCCTTCCATGCTGTCGCAAAGGGTAGGAGCTCCTTTCTCTCTGCTGTGTAGAATTCCATTGTGTAAATGTACCACAGTTTTTTGATCCACTCATTTACCGATGGGCACTTAGGTTGTTTCCAGCACTTGGCTATTGTGAATTGTGCTGCTATGAACATTGGGGTGCATAGGTTCTTTTGGATTGGAGTTTCAGGGCTCTTAGGGTATAATCCCAGCAGTGGGATTGCTGGGTCAAAAGGAAGTTTCATTTTTAGTTTTCTGAGGAAGTTCCATGCTGTTTTCCACAGTGGCTGCACCAGTCTGCATTCCCACCAACAGTGTACTAGGGTTCCCTTTTCTCTACATCCTCACCAGCACTTGTTTGTTGATTTGTTGATGATGGCCTCTCTGATCCATGTGAAGTGGTATCTCATCATGGTTTTAATTTGCATCTCTCTGATGGCTAGTGATGCTGAATCTATTTTGGTTTATGTTCCTCCTGCTAATTATAATGCCTTTATCATTGTCTCCTTGAATGGATAGAGAAAATTGTAGGGTCCTAGAAATGTAGTTGGAGTTTAAAAATGAACAATAAAAATTCTCAATCATCAATATTTGAGATGAGGATAAAGAACAAAAGTAGTGGCCCAGGAATCCTCAGATTTTCAACAGCAAGTGTAAAGTGGGGATGGGTGGTACAGGAGGGATGAGAGTGAATACAACCAAGGAATTTGAAACTTTCTTTGAAGCTTTTTCTGTTCTGTTTCTCAGGATCTCATCTGGCATTTAAAGTGTTAAGTACACTGAAATGATTGCTTCTGAGAGTAAGTAATTCCGTACATGGTGTTTTTTCCAGTGATGTTGGACTTGCACATCCAAGGGTAAACATTTCGAACTAAATTATTCAGTGAGGATTTAGTATTCATCTATTGCTTCTGAATACTAATGAGAGAGTGAGGACATGTTTTATCATTTCTCTTACAACAGAAGGAAAAGTTGTTGGCAGAGTCACTGAGAAATGTCTTTTGTAGGTCACTCACCTTTGCATATTTTGAACTATCAAATGGGAAGCAAATGTCTGTGTAGCGTCTATCATGTACAGCCGCCCCGAGGGGTGTGTGTGTCCGTGTGTCTGGATGTCTCTCTGTGTGTCCGCAGTGTGTGTGTATGTGTATGGCGGTGGGCGAATCTGGGGATCGGGAGCGTGGGAATTCAAACAGGAGAATGACCTGTGACCAAAGAACTAATATTTAGCTGAAGAAATGACATGTACACTTAAACAAACAAACAATCCATCAAGGTGATAAAGAAATCATTGTTTTTCAGAAGTGACAGGATATTGCCCATCCATTGTCCCCCCCACCCCGAACCTCTTTCTCTCCCTTTATATGGCTTCTTCCCATCAAAATGTAAACTTTTTGAAGTCACTTCATTTAAAAAAGAACAACCGTCTTTCAACATTATGGTAACTATTTAGCTGCCACATCATGCCTCCCTTGTCCTTTACGGTTAAGTTTCTCAGAACAGTGTGTACCTCAGTATTTCCAGTCATTCAGTCTGGAATTATTGATGGACATTTATACATTTATTCTCAAAGCATCACTGCCATTACCATGTGTGACTTTCAAATCACTGAACCCTGACACCTCCTGTGAACACCGGGTCCCAGTTTTCAACTCAAATGCCTTCACAAGAAACTCCCAAGAGTATTTTTTAAACTTAGCATAGCTAAAGCTGACATGATACCTTCTGCTTCACCAAGGCTTCATCGTCCCTTTCTTAGTAATTGCATCATTATTATTTCAGGTATATAAGGCCAGAGAATCAGGGCTATCTTCATTCCTTCTCTTACTCAATCAGTTAAGAATCCTGCAAAGTCACGAGCTGCTACCACCTCTCCATCCCCATTGCGGCCACGAGCAGATTATTCTTGCCCTCACTATTTTGCACCTAGATGTGACCAGTCTGGAGACATGGCCCAGCCTTTAAAGGTTTAGCCCTTTTCTATCCCATGATTCAGTGTCAAACACGTAATGTTTATTCCCTGCACGTGCAGTGCACACTCATGTGCCAATGTCCTTGCTTTCATCTTTTCTTTTGCCTGAAAAGTTCTTCCTGAAGCAAAATGCTACTAATCTGTGAAGTTTTTCCTTGTTCTAGCAGTGTAATTGATTCTTGTCTGCTTTCTTGAACATTGCGATTTATGTTTCTCTTAAAGCATCTTTTTCTACCCTGCTTTATATTAAACTTGCTTATTAATGTACCTATCTCTGCCAAAAAATTCTAAGTGGCTTAAAGGAAGTGATGGTGCTTTTTATGTTTGAGTCTCCCAAAGAGTCTTGAAAGGTACCTGACTTACGGCAGGTATTCAAAAAGCATTGATTAGTTATACTTTTAACACCAAATTTTTTTAAAACTAAAGACAATAGGGAATACAGTTTCTAATTGTAAAGTAGATTATATCTGGCAGAAGTAAAACATTCTAATAATGATTATAAAAATAGAATTATTTGCATTGACATTTATTTTGTCTTAAAATATAAAAAATTATCCTATGATCCCTGGCTGGTGTGGTTCAGTGGATTGAGTGCCGGCCTGCCAACCAAAGGATCACCGGTTCGATTCCCAGTCAGGGCACACGCCTGGGTTGTAGACCAGGTCCCCAGTAGGGGGCTTGTGAGAGGCAAGCACACATTGATGTTTCCCTCCCTCTCTTTCTCCTTCCCTTCACCTTTCTAAAAATAAAATAAATACAATCTTTAAAAAAAAATTATCCTATGAAAGACATAAGATTTTATGTAAAAGTTACTTATCTCCAATAATCATAATGGCTGACATTTACAAAATGCCATGCATATAAAATAAATTATCTGATATTCAAAACCAGCCCATTTAACAGAGAAGGACACTAATGTGTGGAAAAATTAATAATTTTCCTAAATATTAATTACTTAATAATGTACTAAAGATAATAAGCAGCAATGCATAGTATAAATTAAAAAGAAATAATATTAAGTTGTAGAAAAATCACATCATATTTTTTTCCACTAAATTTGTTAGAGTAATTGATGACACTTTGGTAAGAAACCTATCATTGATTTCCATTGCCAATTCACTCAAAGGATTCCTGCCCTTTTCAAAATTAAAACTTCTAAATCATATGCTGCACTAAATATGTATTTAAGGACCATTGAACAGCC
Source organism: Micronycteris hirsuta (assembly GCA_004026765.1). Taxonomy (NCBI): domain Eukaryota; kingdom Metazoa; phylum Chordata; class Mammalia; order Chiroptera; family Phyllostomidae; genus Micronycteris; species Micronycteris hirsuta. The sequence goes on along the minus strand of PVJI01006545.1, from coordinate 76,283 downwards.
CAAGGCAAAGTAAAACTAAATTTGAAAATTTTAGAAAACATTATGATAATACAGTTGCTAGAGGAAATGTTTGATTCTGAATATAATTTTCTACTCTTTGATGAATTTCATGGAGGTCAAAACATCATGTGTTAGGATTATTTATTTGGAATTTTGTCACACCTCCTTCAGAATTAAATGCAACTGCTAGGAATAAATGACCCCAAGCATTACTAGTAAAATGAGAATAATGTTAAATGATGCCTTATCTTATAAAAGCAATGCTCACCACTAACCCATCTATAATTCTACAGAAGTTCTACATTTGACTCAAGGCAAACATTTGTAGAACATTAGGCACGGCATTTTTCAAAGGCAACCCAGGGAGCTTAAACCCTTCCACCAGGCAACGATGACAGCATGAATTGTGTTCCTGATTTTCAGCCAAGGGAGATGAAATAAAGAGAGAGTAGCTTTATCCAGTCCTGAAATACTGTGATTTTAACATAATTTAATATTTAAGCCCTGGGAGAGAAGCGAGGGATAAAACTACATGCATTTGCACGGGACTGTGACCCCCGACATAATGATTCCCATCCAGTGCGAGCCCCATGCAGCCCATCCTCTCCCAGGGTCCCGATTCAATTAAACAGACCGCCTAATGGAATCATAGCATAACCATGACCAGATCCTCATTTATTTTCAGCCTTCCCCTTTTTGCCAATTCCATTCTTTTTCTCTTTGCTCATGATCCTACCAACAAAAAATAGTTCCTTGTCTGGAAGGCGAATATTTTTCTAGAATGGAAGTGGCTGAAATGTACTAAAATGTAGTAACTAGAAGTATTAACATAGGCTTCACTTTAAGTTTTTATTGCATGTCATAGTAAATAAAATAACATACAGCAAACATTAAGCACTTTTTGTGTGTAGCAGGTGTCCAAGGACATCTCGGAGCCAGCCCACCAAAATACCCCTGAAAACACGGTACCTTATGACCATGATTAAATTTAGTTTTAAATCCTAGCTCTAGAAATCATCCCTCTGTCTATATCCCTCAGAGACCTAACCTTTCCCTTGATAATCAGCAAGCTTCAAGGCAGCAGCATTCTGTAGCAGGGACTTGACTAGTGATCACGGAGTCCGTTCCTCTGGCAGGCTAAAGATAACATCTTGACCTAAGTTATGGTTCAGTTCCCAAGCCCTAAGGTGGAAAGATCCTCTGGCTACTTTCTTTCAAGACCAGACAGAGGTATGCCACTGGCAAAGACCTCAGAACTGCCCTCAACACCTGATGAAATGGTTTATTACCCTTACCTCATCTCTAACCAATCAGCTCCCAGCAATACCCTGGACCCTTAGGACCCATGGTGACTTGCGAGTTTGCCCTATATTATCTATAACCTATACAGCATCAGGGAGTTCAATCTTTTGAGCACTAGCTTCTCATTTTCCTGGATGGCTCCATTCAGCCATAAAATAGCCAATATTTCTCTACTGCAATTCTCAGGGTTCAGTGTCTGGCTCTGCTAGAGATGGGTGGATGAACTATCTGTTCTGTAACACTTCTTACATTTGTACAGTGCTTTATCATTTCTCAAATTCTTTCACGCATGTTTACTTTTAGCTTCACAGCAACCCTATGAGAAAGAAGGCAACATTACCATCACCTTATTTAAAGAGATGCAGATACTGAGGCTTAAGCCATTGTTTCCTTAGGTCTCAGAGCTGGTGAGATGTAGGAATGGAACTCACATCTTCTGAGGCAAGATTCAAGGATCATTACATGTTGTACAACTAAGCATGAACTCCAGAGAGAGCAGGATGTGTTTATCAGAATACCAAGCTCAGGACATGGGAGCATAAAGAAACAGAGCAGAACTGAGGCAAAGTCTAGTCAGGGTTAGGTGGTCATATTATTTTTAAACTATTTTGATAATGGAAGTAGTATTGTGATATTGCGATTTATAATAAGAAATAGATATTTGGTTTTTCTTCCATTTCTGCCACAGATCTCCTAAAACCCTTGGAATTTCCTAAGGGATGAAGGCCATGAAAATCACTTTTGTTATGTCTATGAGGGGACTTTTGGAAAGTACCTAAGGATGACGGCTGGTTGCCAGTGGAGCTAACCATATAATTAGAAGGTTGGGATTTTCATTCTCACTCCCAATCTCCAGAGAGGAGAGAGGGACTGGAGGTTGAATCAATCACCAATCACTAATAAGTTAATCAATCATGCCTATGTAATGAAGCCAACACAAAAACTGAAAAGGACAGAGTTTAGAGGGCTTCTGGGCGAGTAAACGTGTGGAAATTTGGGGAGAGTGGTGGTGCACCAGCAGAGGGCACGGGAGCTCTGTGTCCTTTCCCGCATACCTTGCCCTGCGCATCTCTTTCATCTAGTGGTTCCTTCCTTCCTTCCTCCCTTCCTCCCTTCCGTCCTTCCTTCCTTCCTCCCTCCCTTCCTCCCTTCCTTCTAATGTAACTCTGTTATAGCAGAATGACATAATTTTTTAAATTTTTTATTTATTTTTATTTTTATTTTTAGAGAGAGGGGAAGTGGGGAGAAAAACATTGATAAGTTGTCACACGACACCGACCAGGGACCGAACCTGAAGCCCAGGCATGTGCCCTTTGTGGGATGATAACGAACTAACTTAGCCACACCAGTCAGGGCCTCATCTGGTGGTTATTGAGTTATATTTTTGTATCCTCTCACATTTATCTATCATCCCATGCCATAAGGCCAAGTGAGCATGTCAGTATAGTGGTGGATGTATATATATGTAAACATATCAGATGTATACAAAAAAAGTCCAGCCATTGTTAATATAATGGGAACGGTTTGCACAGCTAAGGAGAGTGGACTGGAATGCACATGTGTGAACAATGACATCTTCACTGTACTAGTCAGTGGGGGCGGTAAATGCCATTGAGTGAGCATGTGCACTGTGTGGCTGTCACATTCAAAATGACTGAGCGAGTAAAGCAATGAATATGTATCAACTTTTGTCTTAAGCTTGAACATTCCTCTGCAGAAACTATTCGGGTGATTCAGAAGGCTTTTGGGGGCAATGCAATGAATGCAGCACAAATAAAAGTGTGGCACAAATGCTTCAAAGATGGTTGAGAATCCGTTGAAAGTGATCTGTGCTCTGGAAGGCCTGCAGCAAGCAGAGCACCTGAGAGTGTTGTACACGCACAGGCTATAGTCAACAAAGACTGGCAACCCAGGTGACTCACTCCCCCTACAGCCCGGATTTGGCACCCTGCAACTTTTGACTTTTCCCAAAACTAAATCTCCTTTGAAAGGGAAGAGATTTCAGAGTGTCTATGAGATTCAGGAAAATGTGATGGGGCAGCTGATGGCGACTGGGAGAACTGTGTGAGGTCCCACGATGCCTACTTTGAATGAGACTGAGGCATAATTGTCCCATGTACAACGCTTCTTGTATTTTGTATCTTCTTCAATAAATGTCTCTATTTTTCACATTACAGCACATGTGACAGGAATATTGTTTATAATTAATGTTTCCAGACCTTCTAAAGGTCTCCAAGACCTTTAATATAATGGGCTCCAAGAGCAAATCTTTGTCAACTTTGCTAGTAGTATAGAAGCAAAATTTAAATAAATCAAAAGAAAGTTAAATTTCACTTCATAAGTCCAGTCACCTCCCAGAAGAGGGGAGGCTTACTGAAAGGAAAAAATGGATCTTATATACTAGTTGTGACTGGAATTGGAAGGAAGTTCTGGGGAAAGATAAGAGGTTTCTCAGAAGTGCCTCTTGGAGGTCTCATGCCCTGACCCCAAGCTGCTTATCAAAACATTTCTTCCAACATAAACAGAACTCTCCTTATGAAGAGTTCTGACAAATAAGGTTTTAAGACAGATATTTAAGAAAAGCTGATGCAAACATTAATGCACTTACATTAAAAAGAAAATGGGAATATGATGTACTAATTTTATGTGTTTGACTGGGTGTGTCTGTGAGGGTATTTCCTAAAAAGATTAGCATTGGTAGACTTGGTGAAGATGGCTCTCAGCTACCTGGGTGGGCTCCATTTGATCCGTTGAGGGTCTAAACAGAACAAAAAGGTGTAGAAAGGATGAACTTGCTCTCTGCTTCAGATGGATAACCACCTTCTCCTGCCCTTGGACGTCAGCATTCATGCAATTAAATTGAATGACACCGCTGGGTTTCCTGTTTTTCCAGCTCCCAAAGGGCGGACTGTGGGTCTTCTCAGTCTCCATGGTCACATGACCCAATTCTTACGATTTCTCTCTCTCTCTTTCTCCATACATGCACACACACATCCATATCACTCTACATGTCAGTGGAGGTTCCTATTGGTTCTGTTTCTCTGGAGAAACCTGACTAACACAGATGGCTTAATATTTATTGATAGTAGCAATAACTCATTGAGTAATTACTATTTATCTGGTACTTGTAGAGAGTAAGCATCTCTTTGAGCTCAATAAAATAAGCTCTATTTTACAGATGAGGAACTGAGGCCTAGAAAGGTTAACTAACACGCCCAATATTCCATAGCTAATAAGAGCGGGAGCTAAGTTTAAATGCAAGTCTATCTGATTCTGGAACTAAGGCTCATAAGCACAATGCTATACTATCTCTATTAAATGGTTGTGGGTGGTCCAGTCTCCTATACTTGAATCTATCTGACTCTATTCACCTGAATTATGCAATTTTCTGGCAAAATAAAAGTTATTAGCCATTTAAACTTTGATTAAATTTTCTGAGTATGGATGAAAGGAAATCTTCGTAATACTTCAAATATCTATCAAACTACTGAGCTTTCCTTTTTAAAAAAGAAATTGGAAACATGAATTACTTTAGTTCCCATTATTTAGAGCCTCTATTCAATCTACCACCCCCTCCAACCTACTCTAAAGTACATTACAGATTATAATATTTAGTCATTAGCCAGAAATGTGCAGGAATACATAGGTATATATCTAAACTGAGTGCAGTTAAAGATTTGATCATTCAAGTATCCATCCCTGTAGGCTTAAAAGAATAAAAAATAACCTTTGAAATCATGGCTTCAGCAGTATGTAAGTAAAAGCTAAGTGAATCAACACTATTTGTGAATTTTAAAATTAATTTCTTTAAGGGGTTCTATTTCTCAAGTCACAAAATAAAGCTCTAATGCTCTGTGACTATGACAGCAAAATAATAGATTCTATATTCACAAGCGACTCATTTTGCCGTATCAGGGGATTTAAGTGAAGGAAATCCATCTGAAATTTATTATAATTGTCAATCATTGAGATTATTGCTAGCTTTCTTGTATTTAACCATTTTCACTTTCCTTGTCTTTCAATGATTCTCTGAACAGTCCCCAAATATTCTGATTGTAGGTCTAGCAAAGAGCCTGACGACTCTTTAAAAATAGAAAGTGAGATGATTCCCATAGAGATTACTGCTGTCTTACACGTGGAAAGATAGCACCTCATTTATTAGAATAATTTTTCCCTTAATTTGTGTTTTTGGTGAATGAAAGAATACATTTTTATATGTAAAAATCATTTGACAAATATTTAGTGAAAATTTAACAATATAGAAAAAATAGAAGAAAAAATGTTTTGTTACTTGATAATCTATTAATTTTTGGTGAATATCTCTTTGGAGCTTTCTTTTATTAATATATGATATGACTATTTATATATTCCACATTTATAGTATATTCTATATGTCACTATTTGAATATTCTTTTGGGTTGTTTTCAGTTCTATGTGTTAATTTTAATATTTAAAATATTTTATCTTTAATGTTTTTAGTTCATTAACCCTTACTTCTGCTTTTACCACTAGTATTTGTATAGAAGTTGTAACATGCGATGTTCTATATCCATCCCTTAGTTTGTTTGCTAATTATGTTGCTCAAATCAGAAGATTTAAAGAAAAGATTTTTTTCTGATTATTTTTATCTGTCTTTTTAATCACTGAGAAATTCAAGCTTAACTATTCTGGTATTGTTACTGGACAGGCACCAACCCAGAGAGGGTCTGCCTCAGGCCAGCCTGCAGTGTGTGAGTTCTTGACATCACGTAGTAAAGATTTCACAACGCAAGGCCAGGTGATTTCGAGAATATGTTTATTAAGGCTGGAGACAGTGAAACAAAGGAAGGACTTAGGGTAGAAGCAGTAATAAAAGAGAGCCTATGTGGGGTTGCTCTGGCTCCCTAGAAAAGCTATAGGGAAGGGGCGAGCCAAGGTGGGGCTGCTGTTAGCTCATCTGGAAGTCAGAGAAAAAGGGGGCCCTAGAGACAGGGTTGTAACCGGACAGCTTGGGGGTCCGGCAACTTGTTGCCATGTATATGCATAACACAATGATTTGTGGGGGTGGAAACAGGTTTTTATTAACAGGGCTCCCAGTTTGAGGGGACCAGGAGCATTCCTGCTCTGAGCCACCTGAGCCGATTTCTCCTGCAAAGCACAGGAAACCACCCACCAGAGGAAGATTGAAGTCCAAATCCATGCCCAGAAGTTCCCCGTTATTGCTTATCTGTAGCCCAAGGCCGTTACTCAAACGTGTTTCCATCTGTCCTGCTCCAGGCGCTCCTTCTCAGGTGCCAGAGCCACCAACACCTCCGAGAGCAGCAGCTCTTGCTAGTCTGCGCTACTCTCAGTCTCCATGCGCTGCTCTCAGTCTCCATGTGCTGCTCTCAGGGTGAGAGAGTGGCAGCAGTCCAGGACCCTTGTGCCCTGCTGGAACAGGGTCATAGCATCCCAAGGGCTGGTGCCCAGGGAGGCACACATCCCAGTGTGGCACCCTGCCTCAGGGAGCCAGCTTGCGCCCATGCAAGGCCTAAGCCCCAAGTGGTACCAGTATCTGCTGCTCTCGCCCATGTTGGGCAAAGCAAAAGCAGCTTCTGCCTGCTTTCAGTTTGAAAGTCCTCTCCCAAATTCCCGCTTGCACCAGAAGCCAGTGGGAGTGTCCACCTTTTCAACCAACGAGGGCCAGTATCAGCCATATTTGCCTTTGCCCTTCTTCCAGCTCCCATGTTCTGTAAGGGGGCAGAAGTCTTAACCCCTGCCTGCTCTGTATGAGCTCCTTTCTGCTGCGTCACAACTGCTTGCCTGCCTCGAGCAATCTTCCTCCTTTCTCTGTGTCTCCTCCCCTCACAGGGAGGGCAGGCTGCTTCTAACCTTCAGTTCCACCTTGGGTTTTCTCCCTGCCCCCTGTCTTCTCCAGCGGTTTGGTCTGATTACTCTCTTACAGATCGAAGGGGTCAGCCTGGGTCCAGCTGCCACTGCTCACTGCTCCCCTGGCTGAAGTCTCCTTGAGACCCTTACAGTTTAGAAGCAAATAAAATGTTCATGCCCGAGAAGGGGCATGGGCGTGCTCTAGGGTGAGCCCACACTGTGTCTTTGTTCTGAGGGCTTTTTATCTTTTTTTCTGTGGGTGAGAATCTTAGGGGAAGGTTTCAGCAGAATATTCATCAGCTTTCCAGGTACATTTTTAATATGCTGATGTGTTAAAATGAGCACATGGGAGGATTTAGGGAATATTCTTTGGTCTTTTATACTGTTTTATTTCTATCTCGAGTCTTCTTGACTTTTAATGGGGTTTCTGTTATTTGTTCACTTGACTTCATCTGTCTTTGGATATAGCTGGCACAAATGACATTAATTGGGTCTCTGCTGTTTAGTTTCCAAACCAGGGAGATTTAAGCTATATATTCTTTGGTTAGGGAGGAGAGGTATAAATCATTCACTCTCAAGTGCCCTTGGTGAGGGGAGATAATTTCTCAAAATTCACCAGCTGGCTATAAGTTACTCAAACTGTCTGGCCTAGTTTTAATTCCTTGTCTCCATTTGCTAGGAATTTCCACTTGCCTAGGAATTTTCCTAGCTTCTTTCTATCCTGCCTCAATATGATTGTGGATATATCAATTTTTCCTGTACTTTAGTCCATTATTTGTTTTCTATATTTTGAGCCTACTGTATTTAGATGCCTACAAATTATTAAATCTTATTGAATTTAAACTTCAATCCAATTATTATTAATTTGCCCTTTTTATCTCTGCTAATGCTTTCTGTTTTTCATTTTATTTCATCTGACTAATATAGATAAATCAGCTATATTTTGTTTAGTGTTTGCTCAGATTCTTTTCCATTTCTTTAACTTCAATGCCTCTCTAGCCTAATGTTTTGTACGTTTCTCTTCTAAATAACAGTGTTAACTTGATCATGAAATTACAATTCCTGTGGTCACAACCTGTCAACTATTGGCAATTTCATATGATTTAATCTGCTATTTTTATAATTTTTACTATATAATTGGAAAATATTTTTCTTTTAACTGGAGCATTCCATTCTCTATTATTTAATTTCTTTTATAACACTTTTTATATTTTTCCTCATTTTTATTTTTTTCATTTTAAATAAATTTTCAGTATTAAAATTTCTTGTCTCTCTTTTTGGAAGATATATATTTAACTCATGTTCTTTTAGTTCATAGTCTAGAAATTCATATATGTATTTCTAGCTTACAAAGTTTAATGTCAATCAATACTTTTACCCTACCTTGACAACTCCTTACAAGTTCCCTTTACACCGTTTTTAACGTATTGTTTTTTTTTATTTCAGTTCTATTTCAAGAAACCTCAGATCATCACTTTTACATGTAGTTAATATTCATTTACATACATCAATATATTTCTCATCATTTGTATTTTTTTCCTTAGATTTCTTATTTCCATCTGGGTTCATTTTCCTTCTGCCTAAAATAGATTTTTAGAATTTCTCTCAAAATTATCTTTTTTTCTTTTGCTTCTATAATATTTTTTCTCAGTATGGAACTCAAAGTTGAAAATTCTTTTCTGTCATCACATTGAGTCTTTTAATTCTACTATCTTCTGGCTTTCTGTACTGGAAACTGGATCAGAAATTTATTCTATAAATGTTTACTAGCTTGTTAACATTTTACATTTTTTTTTGTTGTTAGCTTCATAGATGTCCCTAGCGGGAGGATTGCTTACAATTCCTATAATACCATTACTAAAAATAGCAATCTTTGCCTTTAACTTTTTACTCCATTTATACACATTTAAACATTTACATGGAAATTATTCATGTTATTTATATATATAAAAATACAAAAATTATCTATTATATATTTTTAATAATGGATTCTATTACATATATATTTTTGACATATTTATTAATCTGTGACTTGTTTCTTGTCACAATTTTTTTCTTATAATTAATACTGAACATCTTATAAGAGAATCTCTAAATTCATACTTATTTCCTTAGGGTACATTCCTAGAATTTGATTGATTATGCTAAAGGATTTGCACCACTTTAAAGTTTTTGGTATACACTGTTCAAATCCACTAATTTATATTCCCAACAGTGTATAAATTTCCCCCAGTTTTCAACACTGAATTTTACAAATGTGCTATACTTGGCAGAAGTTTTTATAATTTTTGTAATTTACATCTTTCACAGAAAGGGAAAATATATTCTGGAGAAAATTAATAATTGTTTTTTTAAACAGTAAAAATGAGCCTAAGTGTTTGCTTTAGGCCAGATTGTAAGGTAGAAAATTCTGTGCCCACCCTAATTATTTCAGGGTGCAGGAATATTATTGTACAGAATGCTACTTAAACTAGTAGGAAATTAAACCAATTAAAAAACACAAAGAGTTTGTTGGTTTATTTGTTTAAGTAGTGTTTGTTACAATGAAAATGAAATAATCCTTTTTTAAAGAGATTCTTTCTGGAGGTATCCTGAAGCTTGTGTGCTTGCGTCCTTGAAGAAAATTTTTAAAAATGATAGCATTTGTAGACAGCCTACTGTGCCACACACTTTGAAAAACTTTTCTTCCGTTATTATAAGGGATATGCCTTCCATATGCAACTGTTGCCATCATCCATGGCATTTAGTACCACAGTGCCCAAACACAAACTCCAGTCATTATTTACATATTTGAAAAACATTTAAGCAATCCAGTATGTAGTTCATGGCGATGCTATTTAGAATCCTATCTCTTTTTTAATATTTTGAAATGCCAGGATTTCTCTCACATCTTAGCACAAAAGACCCCTCAATTTTTCTTTCCTATGGCCTAGGTCCCTATAGCATTTCCCTTCTCTTCGCCAGAGCCTCTGCTATGCGATGCTCCCAGCACACCGCATTTCCCTCCACCTGCGCGTACGTCCCTCTAGGGGAAAGCGATAGTGTTCTCCACGACAGCTTCACAGTTTCACTCAACACCATGCACTTGCACTCTTCTTCAGTGTTACAGGGCAGGAGAGGGAGACAAGAAAAGCTGGCAACACCCATGTGTTCTTTCCCAGCTGGAAGGAGAAGGAAAGGTTATGAACTAGTTTCTCTTCCAAACACACAAAAACCACAGCCACGGTCCCACCACCACCACCACGACCTTTTCCAGTCATATATATCAAAGGAGAAATTCCTTATCAGGACTTGTAAATATTCTGAACGTTAGTAACATTGTAAGTGTGCTCTTATCTCAAGCAAAATCAGTGTATAAAAATGCGCTTATACAAAATAAAATCAGATACTATTGTTCACTTTATACAAGATACTTCACATATTTCCTTTAAGTGGGTAGCTTTCTGGTCCAATTATAATGCAATTCCAGATGCAGAATAATTATATCAGTGATTTTAGAAACACTAATAACAAAGTAGAGTTGTAACTCCAAAGATTAATTCATACATTTATATATTACACAGTCACATCATACACTTGGGACATATAAATGGAGCCGTACTTACAGAATTTCTATACTTACAAGTATACTTTCTTATACTTCCTTTCTGAAGTTTATATTTTCCAAACATTGAAATAGTATCACATATTTTAATATATAAGAACACAGATGAATATAGATCACATATTTTAATATGGAACTCCTAATACCAATGGTTATAATTTATATTTAGAATCTTACCACAAGCCTCCTAAAAATACTCAGTAAAATATTCTATCTTTCTAAATATCTGAATATTAGACCAATTTTATTTTATTTGTTACTTTTATTTTTCAATTACAGTTTACAGTCAATATTATTTTGTATTCGTATGAGGTGTATAGGATCGTGGTTAGATAATCATATACTTTTCAGAGTGCCCCTCCTGATACTTCAACCACCCACCTGGCACCACACATAGTTATTACAGTATTATTGACTATATTCCCTAAGCTGTCCTTCATGTCCCTGTGACTATTTTGTAACTACTGATTTGGACTTCTTAATCCCTTCACCTTTTTCACCCTGACTCCCCACTCCCGTCTGTTAGCAACCATCAGTCTGTTCCCTGTATCTGTGAGCCTGTTTCTATTGTGTTAGTTCATTCATTTTTCTCTTTAGATTCCACACATACATAAAAGCATATGGTATTTGTATTTTTGTCTGACTGTGTTCACTTAGTATAATACCCTCTGGGTCCACCCATGCTGTCCGAAATGGTAAGATTTCATTCTTTTTCTATGGCTTACTAATATCCCATTTTATATATGTACCACTACTTTTTTATCCACTCATGTATTGGTGGTCAACTGGGTTGTTTTCATATCTTGGCTGTTTTAAATAAAAGTGCAATGAACATAGAGGTACATATATTCTTTCAAATTATTGGTTTTGGGTTTCTTTGGATATATACCTCAAAGAGGAATAACTGGGTTATAAGACAGATCTATTTTTAATATTTTGAGGTAACTCCATATTGTTTTCCACAGTGGCTGCACCAAACTGCATTCTCCAACAGTGTACGAGGGTTCCCTTTTCTCCACGTCCTCACCAGCACTTGTTTGTCGATTTATTGATAATAGCCATTCTGACAGGTATGAGGTGATATCTCATTGTGGTTTTAACTTTCATCTCTCAGATGATTGGTGATGTTGAGCATCTTTTTAATGTCTATTGCATCTGTATGTCCTGTTCTGAGAAGTGTCTATTCAGGTCCTTTGCCTATTTTTTCATTGGATTATTTATTTTTTTAGTGTTGAGTTGTATGAGGTCTTTGCAAACTTTGGGTCTTAACCTCTTATTGGATGTATCATTGGCAAATATCTTCTTCCATTCAGTAGGCTGACTTTTCATTTTGATTATAGTTCCATTTACTGTGCAAAAACTTTTATTTAGGTATAGTCCCATTTGTTTATTTTTTTTCTTCTGCTTCCTGTGCCCTAGGTTATATATTAGAATAAATATTGCTAAGAGAAATGTCAAAGATTTTTACTGACTATGTTTTCTTCTAGGAATTTCATGGTTTTAATTCTTACAGTTAAGTGCTTAATCCACTTTGCATTTATGATTGTATGTAACGTAAGAAGATGATGTAGGTTGATTTTTTGCATGTATCTGTCCAGTTTTTTCCAACACCATTTATTGAATAGACTGTCTTTACCCCATTGTATGGTTTTGCCTCCTTTGTCATATATTAATTGATTATAGAGGCATTGGTTTATTTCTGGTCTCTCTATTCTGTTACAATGACCTATGTGTCTGTTTTCACACCAGTACCATGCTGTTTTGATTACTATGGCTTTGTAGTATAGTTTCATATTAGGTAGTGTGATACCACCAACTTTGTTTTTCTTTATCAAGATTCTGTGGTTATTAAGGGTCTTTTTTGTTTAATATTAATTTTAGGATTATTTGTTTTAGTTCTGTGAAATATCCCATTGGTATTTTTATGGGAATTGCATTGCATTTGTAGATTACTTTGGGTAGTATAGACATTTTAATGATGTTGATTCTTCTATCCATGAAGATAATACATGCTTCTATTTATTTGTATCTTCTTTAATTTTTTCTTCAGTGTTTTATAAATTTCTGAGTACAAGTCTTTTGTCTCATTGGTTAAATTTATTTCTAGGTATTTGGGGATTTTTTTGATTTAATTGTAAATGGAATTGTTTTCTTAGTTTCCCTTTCTTGTTCATCACTAGTGTATAAAAACATAACTGATTTCTGGATATTTATTTTGTGTCCTGCTATTTTACTGAATTTATTTATTAGTTCTAGTAGTTTTCTTGTGGAATCTTTAGGGTTTCCTACACATAGTATCTTGTCATCTGCAAATAATGATAATTTTACTTTTTCTATTCCAATTTGGATTCCATTTATTTTCTTCTTCTTGTTTGATTCCTGTGGCTAAGATTTCCAATACTATATTAAATAAAGGCAGTGAAAGTGACATCCTAGTCTTGTTCCTGATTTTAAGTGAAATGCTTGTAGTGTTTGCCCGTTGAGTATGATGACAGCTGTGGGTTTGTTGAGGTATGTTGTCTTTATTTCCACTTTGCTAGGAGTTTTCATCATAAACGAGTGCTGGATTTTGTCAAGTGCTTTTTCTGCATCTATTGATATGATCATAAATGTTTATTTTTCATTTGTTTCTGTGTTGTATCACATTTATTAATTTGTGATTATTAAACCAAATGTGCATCCTCAGAATAAATCCCACTTGATCACTGTGTATGATCTTCTTAATATACCGTTGGATACTTTGCTAGTATTTTGTTGAGGATTTTTGTATCTATGTTTATAAGGGATAGTGGCCTATAATTTTCTTTCTTTGTGGTGTCTTTATCTGGTTTTGGAAATAGAATAATGCTGACCTCATTAAATGAGCTTGGAAGTCTTTCTTCCTCTTGAACTTAATTTTACTGTGGAGAAAAAAAAGAAAATATCAAAACAATCCAGTGAAGGACACTAGAAAGAGTTACTTATACTTTCTCCAGTCTAGTCTTTCTCATTTCACACAAAGAATATTTTCATGGTTGCTAGATATTTCTAATATATCAGATTAAGAGTTATAGTAACTTGCATTTATATAACACTTTATGTATAGAAAGAACTAGTACTTGGCAACAAATAGATATTGAATGAATATTCATTGAACGTAAGCTGTATACATGATTCCTTTATCTCACTGAGTCTTCATGTGTAGCCATGCATATATTCTTTTTAGAAACAAGCTTATGTATATCAGAGCTGAGAATTTAAATTATTGTATTTCAAAGTGCTCTCTCTCTGCTTTTGTATAAAACAATACATGTAAATCACATTTCCACCTTAAAATATTCATAATATGAAGTGGTACAGATTGTGTTTATCATTCATTGCAGTCATAGTCATGACAAAACACACATGGCGCATTTCTGTGAGGTTAATGAGAAGAGTTTAATTAAAAAAAAACACAACAATATCTAAGGAAGGAACAAAATGCAAAGAAGTTAACATGTGATGATGGAGGATCTAGGGAGCTAGCCCCAGTGGGTGTGGAGCTATTGCCATCTCTCGCCTGAAGGGCAAAAAGAAAAAGTGGTGATTCCATCCTTTCAGCCCAGAGAAAAACTTGTTTTGAATTTGAGGTTACTGCAAAGGGTAAAGACTGCATATAACATTCTTTCTGGCAACAGGATTAGGGACCTGCCATCTGTGCCTATTTGGTTAAAAAAATAGTTTAATTGTAGAGACATGGCAGCAGCGAGGCTCCTCTGGAGTAGTCTGTACCCCTCCCATCTGCCCAGCTAGAGTTTGCCCACACTGGAGCTGACTTACTCTCATCACGAACAGGAGGACCAGCGCGACCAGAGTGGGAACCTGAGTGGAACTCTTGAAAAATTCATGCTTGCGTATCGGGCAAGAGAGCCAACCTTGGAATGCAGGTGTACGCACTTGGCTGTTCTAATATTTCTCTTTCCCAGCTCTGATGTAGAAGAAGAAAGGTAAACCCAGTAACGGAGGGAACAGAATTAGAAAAGGAGGAGAAACGAAGGAACAGGCCCTACACATGTAGCTCCACCGTGCAATTTTCTTAGGACATCAAGCAAGCACAAGACGAAGAGAGGCACTGCGCTGCTTTGGCAAACAGCGTCACTTTGGTCACTCTAGAATGGAATCAACTTTTCAATATTAGCGAATGGATGCAAAGCTATAAAAACAATCTGAGAAAATTTTAAGAGTACTGGAAAGAGTGATTGAACAGAGTAAAATTCAAAATAGCAATTGGAGCAAATAGCAAAGTAAAATCATCAGCCTAAATTTTGCTGCTGACTTAATATTACAGGGTGGGGAAAAGTAGGTTTACAGTTGTTCATATGAAAAATAATACAATGATTAATGAATAATAACACAAGAATAAGCATTGTGTTTTGCATACTCACAACTGTTAACCTACTTTTTTGCCCCACCTTCTATTTTGGGATGGTTGTTTTGTGGATGGGTAGTAATTTCAATTGAGGAGAATACTCATTCAAGACTGTTAACAAAAATACATTCACGAATGTTGTATTCCAATTTTAGTAACCCTCTATTTAAAGAGTTTATGAAAGAAAACAAATTTTTAATTTTTGTTATCCTTAGCATTGCAAAGTGTGAACTGCAAATAACTTTCAGCCTTATCAGCCTTATGTTATCGATATTCTAAACAATCTAACAATAGCCTGGGGGAGTGGGGAGGGGACAATGGGGAGAAGGGTTTTCAGGAACCACTATAGAGGACACATGGACAGAACCAAGGGTGGGGAGGGAGGCAGGGAAGGGAGGTGGGATTGGAGGTGGAGGGGAGGGGAGAGGATGCAGACAACTGTAATTGAACAACAATAAAGTAAAAAAATATATACAAAAAAAAGAAAGAAAAATGACCACAAATTATCAGTTTAGTAGGAACTCATGTTTTACTATATATTATATAAACATATTTTATTATAATTTACTATGTATATGCAATCAAATATATATAGACAGTTATTTTAAAAATATAAGTCCATTTTGTTTTACTTCTTTTGTGAATATAAAATTCACAGAGACTGGAGTATAAGTCCCAATTTGCTTCCAACTTCAACTTTTGACTTGTTTTTATATCTCTCTCCTATATATTTTGAGTGAGCACAGAAATAAGCTTTTTATTTTTGGTTTTTCACAAGGTTAAATTCTTTACTATTTTCCATTTCCAATCCTTTGAAGACTAAGCAAAAGAACATATCTACCAGCCTCTGTATCAAGTCACTAAGAATAACCCAACAAAAACTCTTAAAAATGACTCATCCTCCCTGAAGATAAAAATATATCTAATTTTTCCATTTGGGAGTTAAACTGCTTATCTTCAGCATCTGAGGAGCGATCAGCTTACTCTCCATTCCACTCCACTGCATAGCTTTCAGTGGCAACGTTGTAAGAATCAAGACTGTACATCACTATACACATCCTTACGTTAAGATTTGTATTAATCTTCTTGAAAGCATTAATAGCAATATTGAGCCTCATGTGTTTTTAGGGGAAATAGTTACAAAGTTTGTTGTTTTAAAAATAATTTTTGCCCTTCCTCTGTTCCCAGATGCATGAATTTTCCCCCTGAGCTTTTACATCTACTTTGTTTTCTGTTTCCTTGATTACAATTAACCCTCTTGGTCACCATTTCCTTGAAATTTTTTTTCTCCTCTTAAAACATGATATTCCTCCTTTATCAGCTGCATTTTTACTTTTTAGCATCTTCTTCCTTCTTCTTGACCAATACTCTGAGGTCAATCAAAGCTTGTTTTGGTATTTTGTCCTCTTTCTACATATTCTCTACATTTACCCATTTTTGCAGTTTCACATCACACATATTGGTAATTCCCAAAGTTTAAAATTTATGTTGTAGCGTTTCATCTTTCCTCATCATCTGTGTCAGAAGGCATGCCCCATGGAATCTGTAATATCTGAAATGTAATTAAGTCTATACCCAGCCAAGTGACCTTACTGTTGAACTGGCGCCGTGAATGTGCCTTACCTGCCCCCAGTCAATCAAATGCTGTTCCTGCCCCCCACCTCATGTGTTTGTTTGTATTTTCCTCTTCTTTTCTTCAGAAACCTCCTGAGAGCAGACCTTCACATCCTCACTGGGATTACTGAGAAGCCCTCAAATATGTAAATATATATATATATATATATATATATATATATATATATATATATACACACACACACATATATATGTAACTGATATATATATCACAAATATATATTACACACACACACACATATTACTGTAAGCCCACAGATATATATACTGAGTTTCTAGCCTCTCAGCTTGTCATTTTGTGCTGCACACAGCTGCCAGGATGGTCTTCCTCAATCCCGACAGTCTCTTAGAATCACTTTCTCTTGCATGAGGCATCTCATCTCAATTCCTCAGTCTGGCATCTCAGACCCTTCATTAACAGAATCCACAATTCCTATATTTTCTAACCAAACATGTCATTACTCTTGAACACCCCATTGTCCTCGCTTCATCAAGTAAACCATCACTTCCCACATATATCTTAATCATCCCCTTTATGTGTTTTTCTCACAACCTCGAACTCCCTCCTGGGTCCTTTTTACTGGCCCATGCTTACTACTGACCAAACTTACTATTTTTGGTCTTATCATTATTGTAGGGTTGTCTGACCTGAAACTCTGAAATTTCCCCCACTTCTCATCTATCCTATTTCTGGATTTTCCCTGATGGTCTCATGCTTAGCAGTCACCGGAGATAACAGCTATATGTTGCTGACAATTCCAGATCATTACTAAAATAAGTTGTTAACCTAAATAAAAAAATACTACATATAATTTCAAGTGAATGAACTAACCCTTAAAATGCCAAATTTATTTATGCATTCAACAAACATTTATTGAGCATTTACCACAAGTCAGCAACTCTGCTGCTTAGAAGCTAGGGATAAAAAGGTATATTTAAAAAACTCTCCCCAAATAAAAATACGCTCAATGGTTTGAAAGTCCTCAAAAAAAATTCTCCTATCTACTAGTTAGTTTTGAGGTTTGATTACCATAGAGCCATTTAAATATATGCCCTTTATATGAGGACGCATTATCTGATATTTGAAAGAATTCATTTACTCAACAAATATTTGATGAGTACCTGCTAGGTGCAGAATGAATAAATGAATGAATGAATAAACTCTATAATGAAGAGAATTGTTTTGTTATCTTATTGTATCCTCTGTCAAAGGACATACATTTTACGTTATTTAAAAATGTTGACAAAGTACATAAGGACATGGGATGCTTGCTTTTGGGGGCGTTAAAAATTAGTCTTCATATTTAATAATATTATACTAAAATCCAACTCTAAACACCATCTTAAAATAACATCAAAGATCCAAGTATCAGCTGTTACATCTTCAAAGGCAGACCAGAACTTTGTACTCTCCACTCCCACATCATAAAATTCTCTGGAAACACCTAAGTGTGGTTTACTTAACTTCTAAAAGAAAAATAAAATATTTTAAGCTGAAAGCAAGAATGTGGTATTTCTTTTATACTGTTGAACTATTTACATAACGAAAACAATTAAAATTCCAACTAATTGTCATGGAAAGAAATGCCTTGGGTGCTAAAAATGACCTTAAAAATAAAATTTATTACAATTCCTCAATGTATTGTGTTACAAATTAACTCGTCGAAGTTTCTGGACTCTTCACAGTTCCATGACACAGATCTGTGGGTTTCCCTTCCTCCCTTTACTGGTTTTCCCGTGTGGTCTCTCAGCAACAATGCACAAGGGGAAAAGCAGTGATCTGTGGATTCCACATTTCCCCCAAAGATTTCAGCCACTGCCTCCTAGTGTGCTATCTTATTTCCACTATATAATCTATATGATGACCAGGTTTTTAAAATCTCTTGATAGCTATGTATTGGCAGGTTGCACGTGTGCAATCAAAACTGTGAGAAGGCAGTCTCACGTTGGAGAACCTCCGTCCATTAGAGACCTTGTCTCTGAGATGGGCCTTTCTAAGGCATTCAGTCTGACATTTTCGTAAACCGTCTGTTGATGGGATATGTATTTCTAAAGTGTCAAAAAAGACTACAAATACCTGTTTGAAACTGTGACCACAAATTCGAAGTCCAGTCCAGATTTGGTGGGGAGGGGGCTGAAGCTTACACAATATTGGGAGACTCTGCAAAAGAAATATAGAACTGCAAAGACAAAATTAGGTACAAAAGTGGATATATATTTAGAATAAGAAAATAAACCACCTTCCCTGACTGGTGTGGCTCAGTGAGTTGGGTATTGTCCTGAAAAGCAAAAGGTCACAGGTTTGATTCCTGGGCCGGGCACACGGCTGGACTGTGGGCCAGCTCCCTGGTTGGGAGTATGCAAAAGACAGACTATCAATGTTTCTCTCTCTCCCTTTCTCCTTTCCTTCCTCTCTCTCTGAAGATAAATACATAAAACCTTTTTAAAAAGAAACAAAGAAAAGCAACCACAAAAAAAAATTACTGCAGATTCTGGTCCTTTTCTTTGGAGATCTCTTGGGCCAGTTATTGGAGACGCCAACAAAGACATGCTCCTGCCGGCCTTGCTTATCCTCCCAGCCTAGAGCTCACAGTGACTCCCAGAGATGCTCAATTCTCAGCACTCACTGAGTAGCACATCCGGAAGCGTAGTTCATAAGCCGCATGGTGAATTTACTTCTGCATATTTAAAACAAATAAATAAACAAATAAGACCTTAGTACTCTTTTATCTTTTCAAAGAACCAGCTCTTAGTTTCATAGATCTTTTCTATAGTTGTTGTTGTTTTATCTGTATTTACGCTCTGATCTTTATTATTTTCTTTATTCAGTTTTGGGTTTTGTTTGTTTTTCTTTTTCTGGTTCCTTTAGGTTCCTTTAGGTAAAGTTACATTGTTTACTTGGGATTTTTTGTTTCTTGAGGTAAGCCTGTATTGCTATGAATTTGTCTCATGGAACCACAATAATCTTTTAGGAGGTTTCTTCTGTCTTCTTGGCCTTTTTCTATTACACTTCTGGCCTTTTCTGAGTTTGTTATGGTAACCAGGGACTATTTGCACCACTCTCTCTTATTCTCCATCGTGCAAGGGAGTTCAACATTACAGCTCTACAGCCCACATTTCTGCTCCCCTGGATTCGATTGGCATTTTCCGGATTAATGTCTAAGCGTTTCATCCCTCTTTATTCTCTTGAGCTTCTCCATGTCGACCATCAGCATGCATTCAGGGCCATATCTGCACCAGACTAGGCAAGCAGGACAGGACAAAGGCCTTGGACAAGTCCTGCAGCCCCAGGAACACATGTGGCACAGCAGTCATGCCAAACATCCTCTGAAGCCAAAAAGAAATGTTTCCAAAAGATACGTCAGTAGTAAAGCAAAACAAAGCAAAACTTCCCTCCATCCTTTATCTGGAGAACCATAAGGCAATTGATAACATATTCCATTTTCACAAAAAAACCCTACATTGTCTTTCACTTACATCTACAAATTTACAAATGGTTCATAGCAAAAGTTTATTTTCTGGTCATAAACAGCACACAAACACACCGTTCATTTGGGAGCTCTTGAGTTCTCGGTGAGCTACAAATAATAATTCTAGGCTACTATTGAGGATTATCTCATATGAATAATAGGAATAAATTTTGCTTCAATATCTCATATCAGGCTTTTGGGAGCACCAGCTGGAGCAGGACCTGAGACTGGGAGTTTGGCCCAGTGAGACTATTTTTAGTTCCTGAAAGTGTCTTTGGCAGTCTAGACAACTCAGTTAAACTCATTAAGAAACTCCTAGTATTGTTATGGTTTATATAAAAGGTTGATCTGCTTTTCCTTTTAAGTAAAATTTTAGTTTGTCTCAATTTTAACAATTCTAACGAAAATGTAAAATAGTACCCACAGGGTGGGGGAGGAAGAGGAGGATAATGGAGGAAAGAAGAGGAAGGGCCTAGTTAAAGAACAAGTGTAAATGACCCATGGACATGGACAACCGGGTGGGGATTGACTGTGGAGGGGTGGGGGTATGGGCGGGGCAGGGGGTAGCAAAGGGGGAGATTGGGACAACTGTAATAGAACAACAATAAAAAAATAATAACTCTCAACTGTCTTTGTAAGAGGCCAAGCTGTTCGGCGTGCAGCACTGTTAAAGAATCTGTTTAATGAATAGAGTATAAATTTATCTTAGGCAACTATATAGCTAATCATTTAACAACTAAATTTGCTAGGGAAACTAGGCTACCAAGAGAATAATGCTTACTTTGGCAGGTACATTCTGGCATGTTTCTGAATGAATTAACCCCTTACCAGTGTCTGTTAGATAGTAGAAATTTATACATAGTTGCTAGTAATACATCTATTATTATTATTATTATTATTATTATTATTATTATTAATTTTCTTTGTACCACTTTTCGAATGAACCTCCTAAATATAAAACTCTGTCATTCTTAATGATGCATATAGGACACAAATAACTAATACCTTCTAAAACATATATTGTTTTTGAATAACTTAGAACATTTTTTTCCAAGGTGAGCGTTTGGGATTCTACTTTATTAATATGTACATATGGAAAGCCCATGAATAAATCTGCCCTTTGAGAAAATATCCCAGTGGTTTTCATTTTGGGAAACAACCCTTAGATCAGTGATCTTCCAAGTTGGATGCAAAGACTGAAATAGAAACCTATTAAGTGAGCTATTAAGGTTCATTAATATTTGTCATTCATAAACCAAAGTTATTCTGTTAGAACAGTAAAAGACTTCAATGCTGCATTCTGTAAAGGAACCTAGCTGTTGTGCTATACTTGACAATGTTGTAAAGTCCTATCAGGTACATTCCTTCAGATAGCTGAGATCCCCAAAATTTTCCAGTAGAATTGTACATTATTATTAGTGTATCATCCATGTTGCTTTTAGTAAATTATAGCATTTACTTGCTGCTATTCTGTATTCATCTTTAATTCTATATTATTACTGTTTTAATTGATCATTATCAATATTTTTGTTATAAAAAGCACTCTAAACAGGGTGTTTTTATCCCATAGTTTGCCATGATGAAAATATTCCTAAACATGTGAAAAGTATCTCAATATTAACAGTTATCAGAAAAGTGCAAATTAAAATCAAAATGAGATGACATTTAGCTCATTAATATGGGTAAAATAAAAAGAATGTATCTACATGTATGTATACATTTAAGCTCATTAAGCTCAATGTATTCTTACCACAGTAAGGAGGAGCGCAATCTTGAGAGAGTGGAGCACCAGATAGGGAATGGCAAAACCTTGGTATCTGTGAGGATTGGCAGCCCCGTTTAAGGTGGATATTCAATGCAGGAGTTTAATTGAGATCGGTACAGATCATTATAATTTAGTACTGGTACACACGGCAACATAAGGACTTTCAGAGAGTTTAGGGTTGTAAACACTTGCTTGATGCTATTTATGGAACAGTTTGGTGTTTATTTAAATGGTCTTTTCAGGAAGTCCCTGGAACAAACTATAAAATTAGTTGCATTTTTTTTCCTAGATAAGTGTTTCCTGGAATAGTAAATTAATGTTGATAAAGAACAAATTCATATTAATGAAGACAACCAAATATTAGTCTTGTTTATATAGACCACAAGTAGAATGCATGTAGATCAGTGATTTTCAACCCTTTTTATCTCACGGCACACATAAACTAATTATTAAAATTCTGTGGCACACAAAAAAATAAAGATTTATTTTTGTGTGTTGTCTGTTGTCTTTTTTTACTTGACAATCTGAGGGAAAAAGAGGCCAGTGCCCCTGACTAAACAGTCAGGTATTGCACGGTTCAAAAATGATTCTGGCACACTGGCTGAAAGTCTCTGGTGTAGACTGCTCCAGTTGTCAGAGTCCTGTCACATGGTCACTCATTTGCCTGGACTGTGAGAGGTTCACCAACACATGAGTTGTCGTGACAGCAAAAGCCGTTTCCAAGGATGGTTGTTTCAACCTCCACAAGTGTCAGGTTTTCCTGTCCTTTCTGTTGGATGATTATTAGTTGACTCATTCAGTGGCACAGTGGCTGCTCAGCAATATTCCATTATATGGAGATCACACATTAGAACACCGCAACCAGACAAATACCAAGGGAAGAATTATGATTTGAGTTTGTAATTCACTTGTCAGCCAGGAATCAAGGTGCTCAGATTTAAAAAATTAGTCAAAATGATAATCTTATGGTTTGTTTCCTTCTAAATCTTCTTCACGATATTAAAGATACCAAAGAGGCTCACGGAATGTAAAAACAGGTGTGATGTGGTGTCTTACTGTCGTTTTGATTTGCATTTCCCTAACAGCTAGTGAAGTTGAACATCTTTTCATATATTTGTTGGCCATTTGTATGTCTTCTTGGGAGAAGTGTCTGTTCAGGTCCTCTGCCCATACTGTTTTTTGTTTGTTTGTTTTGGTAACTTGATCTTTATTTTCATTTATTTTTTAAAGTACAGTTTACTTTCAATATTATTTTATACTGGCTTCAGATATACAGTCTAGTGGTTAGACAATCATATACTTTACATACCGTTCCCCTCAATATTTCCAGTACCCAGATAACACCATACATATTATTGACTATATTCCCTATGATTCACTTTATATCCCCATGACTATTTTGTAACTACCATTTTGTACTTCTTATCCCTTCAGCTCTTTCTCCCAGTAACTTGATTTTTAGAGGAATTTTAAACACTGTAGTTTGTGAAATCAAGTACAACATGAGAATCTGTTATCTAAATGTTCTTATATTTTTGTTTTAAATGAGAGTAGCCACATAACTGTTTTTTCTTTTTAAAAAAAATGTACTGTATTTTTTCCATTACCATCGAGTCCCCTAATACTCCTTTCCCGCCTGCAATTACCACACCGTCATGCATGTCCATGAGTCCTTCTTACTTTCTGCTCAATCCTTCACCTCCAAACCTCCCCCACCCCTTAGCTGTCAGCCTGCTCTCTATCTATGGACCTGCCCCTATTTGGCTTGTGAGTTCAGTTAACTCATTAGATTCCACATGTGAGTGAAATTATATGGTATTTGTCTTTCTCTGACTGGCTTATTTCACTTAGCACGATGTTCTCCCAGTCCGTCCACACTGTTCCAAAAGGTAAAATTTTCTTCTTTCTTATAGCCAAGTAGTATTCCATTGTGTAAATGTCCCATAGTTGTTTTATCCACTCATCTACTGACGGACACTTGGGCTACTTCCATGTCTCACTGATTGTAAATAATGCTGCAGTGAACATAGGCGTGCTTATGTTCTTTTGAATTAGTGTTTTGGGTACCTTCAGATATATTTTCACAAGTGGGATCACTAGATCAAAAGGCAGATCCATTTCTAATTTTTTGAAGTATGTCCATACTGTTTTCCACAGTGGCTGCACCAGTCTGCATTCCCACCAACACCGCAAAAGGGCACCCCTTCTCCACATCCTTGCCAGCACTTGTTTGTTGAGTTTTTGATGACAGGTATGAGATGATATCTCATTGCGGTTTTAATTTGAATTTCTCTGAGGATTAGTGATGTTGAGTATCTTTTCATATGTCTGTTGGCCATCTGTATGTCCTCTTTGGAGAACTGTCTATTCAGATGTATCAATACCTCTTATAGTATGTATTGGTGAATATATTCTCCCATTCTGTGGGTTGTCTTTTTACTCTGCCTATTTTTTAATTGGATTTTTTGTTTGTTTTGTGTTGATGCATATGAGTTCTTTATATATTTTGGATATTAACCCCTTGTCAAACCTGTTTTTCAAATGTCATCTCCTATTTGGCTGGTTGGCTTTTTGATTTGCTGGCATTTTCTTTTGCTGTGCAGATTTTTAGTTTGATATAGCCCCATCCATTTATTTTTGCCTTTCTTCTCTTGCCTTTGGGGTCAAATTCATAAAATATTATCTATAACCAAGGTCCATAAGTTTAGTATTTATGTTTTCCTCTATGTAATTTTTTTGTTTCAGATATTATGTCTAAATATTTGATCCATCCTGAATTAATTTTTATACATAGGGACTAACTATAATCTAGTTTTCTTCTTTTGCATGTGGCTTTCCAATTTTTCAAGCACCATTTGTTGAGGCCTTTTTTCTCCATTGCATGTTTTTTTGGCTCCTTTGTGAAAAAATATTTGCCCATATTTCAGTGGTTTTATTTCTGGGCTCTCAATTATGTTTCTTTTTAAAAAATATATATATATATATTTTATTGATTATGCTATTACAGTTTTCACAATTTCCCCCCTATTATCCCCCCTCCACCCTGCACCCCCAACCCTCCAGCATCCTCCCCTTAGTTCATGTCCATGGGTTGTACATATAAGTTCTTTGAGTTCTCTGTTTCTTATAACATTTTTGAGCTCTCCCTGTCTATTTAATCCCTACTAATTATTCTTTTTCTTCCCTGTATCTTTCCCTCCCTATTCCTCCCTTCCCCCTCCCCACTGAAACCCCTCCATGTGATATCCATTTCTCTGATTCTGTTCCTGTTTTAGTTGTTTGCTTAGTTTTTGTTTTCGTTGTTTTTCTTTTAGGTTCATTTGTTGATAGTTGTGAGTTTGTTGTCATTTTAATGTTCATATTTTTTATCTTCTTTTTCTTAGTTAAGTCCCTTTAACATTTCATATCAAATAATGCTTGGTGATGATGAATTTCTTTAACTTGACCTTATCTGGGAAGCACTTTATCTGCCCTTCTGTTCTAAATGAAAGCTTTGCTGGATAGAATAATCTTGGATGTATGTCCTTGCCTTTCATGACTTCAAATACTTCTTTCCAGCCCCTTCTTGCCTACAAAGTTTCTTTTGATAAATCAGCTAATAGCCTTATGGAAACTCCTTTGTAGGTAGCTCTCTCCTTTCCTCTTGCTTCTTTTAGGATTCTCTATCTTTAATCTTGGGCAACTTAATGATGATGTGCCGTGGTGTGTTCTTCTTTAGTTCCAATTTCTTTGCTACTCTGAGCTTCCTGGACTTCCTGGAAGTCTATTTCCATTGCCAGATTGGGGAAGTTCTCCTTTATTATTTTTTTCAAATAAGTTTTCTATTTCTTGCTTTTTCTCTTCTCTTTCTGGCAGCCCTATGATTTGGATGTTGGAATGTTTAAAGTTGTCCCAAAGGTTCCTAAGCCTCTCCTCATTTTTTTGAATTCTTGTTTCTTCATTCTGTTCTGTTCCAAACCATTGATTTGAGTCCCCATTTCCTTCCCTTCATGTTGGTTCCCTTTACTTCTCTTTCCATGGCCTTCACTTTTTCCTCTATTTTGCGACCATAGTCAACCATTTCTGTGAACATCCTGATTAACAGTGTTTCAAACTGTGCATCTGATAGGCTGACTACCTCTTCATCACTTAGTTGTATTTTTTCTGGAGCTTTGATCTGTTCTTTCATTTGGGCCACATTTTTTTGTCTTAGCGGGCCTGTTACATAGTAAGGGGCGGAGCCTTAAGTATTCACCAGGGCAGGGTAACCTAAGTCACTGCGTTCAGATGCTGAATGTGAGGGAGGGGTCCAAGAGGGAACAGTGCAGCTTGCTCAGCTCTCTGCCAACTTTCAGTCACTTCCCCCACTACCTACTAGCAAATCGGGCCCTTCTGGTGCTGATTCCCAGGTAGGTGGTTTTGTGTATGTTCTAGGACCCTGTGGATCTCCCCAATGAACTCCTCTGTGAGACTGGGAGTTTCTCCCTCTGCCTCAACCCCCACAGGTTTTTTTTCAGTCAGAGGGTTTGAGGTCTTATTTCCCAGAGCTGGAACCCTGGGTTGCACAGTCTGTCTTGCTCCCCAATTGTTCCTCTCAGTTTATCTACATACAAATGTGGGACCACCGGGTCGGCCAGCCACCACCTTGCAACAAGTGTTCTCCAGGCTGCCTGTCTCATCCTACCACTCTGGATGAATGTTTTTTCTTTAATTCCTTGGTTGTCAAAATTCCATAGAGTTCGATTTTTTGGCAGTTCTGGCTATTTTTTTGTTTTTAAATTTGTTGTTGCCCTTCTTTTGGTTGTGTGAGGAAGCAAAGTGTATCTATCTATGCCTCCATCTTGGCCAGGAGTCTGCATTAAATCTTATATTGCTTTGCATAATATGGTCTTAATTATGTTGCTCCTTCCAATCCATGAACACAGAATGTATCCATTTCATTGTCTTTTTCAATGTCTTTTAATAATGCTTTGTAGTTTTCAGTATATAGGTCCTTCACATCTTTTGTTAAGTTTATTCCTATTTTATCTTTTGGTGGCAATTGCAAAAGAAATTTTTAAATTTCGTTCTCTGAAGTTTCATTGTTATTAGCATATAGAAAAGCAATAGATTTTTGTACATTGATTTTGCACCCTGCAACTTTACTGTATTTGATTATTGTTTTTAATAGATTTTTGGTGGAGTCTTTAGGGTTTTCTATATACAGAATCGTCATCTCTATAAAGTGATGATTTTCCTTACCAATTTGGATGCCTATTGTTTCTTTCTCCTGTCTGATTGCTCTGATTGCCCCATCTCACATCTCTTTGGCTATTATCAACAAGACAGGTAATAATGAGTGTTGAAAAGGTTGTGGAGGAAAAGGAACCCTTATTCACTGCTGGTGGGAATGTAAACTGGTACCACCGCTATGGAAAGCAGTATGGAAGTTCCTCAAAAAATTAAGAATAGATTTACCATATGACTTAGCAAACCCTCTTCTGGGTATCTACCAAAAAAGCTCAAAAACATTTATTGGCAAAGATATATGCATCCTTAAGTTTATTGCAGGATTATTCACAGTGGCCAAGATGTGGAGACCATTGGTGTCTTTTGATAGGAAATTGGATAAAGAAGATGTGGTACACATATACAGTGGATACTACTCAGCCATAAGAAAATATTAAATACTGCCATTTGTGACAACATGGATGGACTTTGAGAATGTAATGCTAAATGAAATTAGTTAGAAAAAGCTAAGAAACATATAATTTCACTCATATGTGGGACCTAAAACTGAAACAGACAACAGTATGTTGGTTACCATAGGGAAGGGGAGTGGAAAAGCTAGTAATGGGTGCCGAATATATGATGATGGGAGAAGATTTGACTTTGGCTGGTGGACATACAGTGCATATCAAATAAATATACACTTGAAATATACACTTATATGATCTTATAAATAATGTCACCCCAATACATTGAATTTTAAAAAATGGAATGTAAGCACAATAGTCATACCCTCAAAAAGCATATATTCCCTTCTCAGAGGTCAATATCATATCTAAAGAAGCTTGATTCTGAACAGAGACCTATCAAATTTAATGCATTTCTCAATTGACACTTATCTTGGTGTCACTTTGTCTTATGCTAGTCTGTGAACCATGGCAGGTAGGATTTTACCTACTCACCAGGCTTGTTTTAAAGCACATGGAGATCATTTTCCAAGAGGAAAAACAGGTGGGCTAAAACGGTCCCGGGTGTTTGATGCAGAGACTACCCTGAAGATAGGAATCAGATTACCTACATAACAAGTCCCTGTCTAGCTGGCAGGTAGACATCAGTAGTACTTTGTGTACAAATCCAATATCACTCATTAGAAGCCAGTCAATGATCCATTTTTGGATAATTTATCCTAATGGATTGTCAAACAGTGTTAAGTTTGGCACCGCTTGTCAAGAATGGTCCAGTACCAGGCAATGAAATTTTCACTGTCAAGATCCTTAAGTAGATCTAAGGCAAAAGAAAAATAGTGTCTTTCTGAGATCTTTGAAAGTTAGTTGACCTTCACGTATATACCATCTGTACCCTGGTCCTCTTCTCAGTTTTATTTTTGTGTAAGCTCAGTTTCAAAAGCAGAGCCCAACAAAAGATCACATAATGTTTTAGTGAAGACAGGAACCTCCTTTTCTTAGTACATTGTGATATGGGGTTTCAGATTTCTTACTGTCTGGTCTGTTGTGGGTTTTTCTACCTACAATGTTAGCTAACAGTCAAATGCAGTTATCTAGGAAACAAATGGATTTATTACAAGGAACTGGCACTAAAGTAAGCTGGGCGGCCCCATTGGAACACGTGCTTCCCACCGCTGCAGTTCACTAGTAAATTGCGGGCTTCTATGGGACCCATAAAATGGAGTGACTAAGCATGTAAACATTAAAATTTAGGAATAGCGTTCTTAAAATAACATAGTTAAATATATCCTTAATACAGCAAAAGAGGAAACAAAATGTCTAAAAAAATAAAGAACAAAACATCACAGGTTAAAGTATTGCAATCTACAGTCTTATTCTGTGGATTCTGAGCGGAAGCTATTTATATATCACCTTGTCATCTACTCAGTCTGAAAACCTTGCATTGAAACTATCTGCTTCAGAATATTGCCTGCTTCTGGAGAGATGCAAAGAATTACCTTGAGATCTCTGCTAAGGACTATCTTTCAGTAATTCAAAAATATCTTGTGTCTCTTTATTTGAGAGACGTGAGTCCAAGGATCAACTGCTTAAAATTTTACCATTGTTCTAGTTATAAACAGTACCTGATGGGCTCTTTCTAGAACTGGTCTTAGATTTTAGGTCATTCAAAGGTTTAATGACCTAAAACCATGAATAAAGAATATGAATAAAGGCAGCACAAACCTCTTGATAGTAATACTGCATGTATTCCCTAAATTTCTTGTAATATTTGACCATATCAGCTTTCAGTAGGTGGAGTCCAGGATTGCAAGTGTTACTTGTAGATATATGGGTCAACATTTAAGATAAAGCAAGAGTCAATGAATCCCAGGAGTTGGTCTCAAGGGCAATAGACTATGCCTCAGAAATTTGAGATTCTCTGATAGTTTTGCTGATTTGAATTCTACAATTCCGTTTGTTCTTTCTACCTTTCCTAGAGATTGGGAGCAATAAGAACAGTGAAGTTTCTAAGTGGCAGGAAAAACACAAAGCTTTTTAACAACAGACCCAGTAAAATGGGTACTTTCTTTACTAGACAGAGAGATTGGAATTTCCTAGATTGAAAATATGAAATTACATAATTTTTTTGGTCATCATTAGCTCCTAGATCTCCATCATGAAAATACTTCAAAAATCCCAGAAATAGGCAGTGACCAGAATATGTTAAAAATCTTTTGGGCCAAAGGAACAGAATAGAAAGCCTAGGAATAAACCCACACATATATATTCAACTAATTTTTGATGGAAATGCCAAGAATGCACAATGGGAAAAGGATATTCCCTTTAATAAATAATGTTGGAAAAAATATATTTCCACATGCAAAAAAAATAAAACTGGACCTTTATTTTACATCAAGCACAAAAGTTAACTCAGAAGGTATTATACATGACCCAGTGATTACACATGTGGAAATATATTCAAAAAACCCCGAAACACTAATTCAGGAGAATATATGCATCCCTATGTTCATTGTAGCATAACTTACAATAGCCAAGATTTGGAAGTAGCCTAAGGGTCCATCAGTAGATGAGTACATTAAAAATATGTGGTACATTTATACAATGAGATACTACTTGGCCATAAAAAAAGAAGGAACCTTACCCTTTGTGAAAACATGGATAGACATGGAGAGTATTATGCTAAGTGAAATAAGCCAGTCAGAGAAAAGCAAATATATTATTTTATTTCTATGTAGAATCTAATGAACAAAATAAACTAACAAATAAAATAGACACAGACACCCAGATACAGAGAACAGACTGACAGCTGTCAGAGGGGAGGGAGTTGGGAAGCTGGGTGAAAAATGTAATGGGATTAAGAAAAAAAATAGACACAGACAATAATACAGGATTGCCAGGAGGAAAGGGGGTGGGGGATATACGAGGGTAAAGGGTAGATAAATGGTGATGGGAGGAGACTTGACTTTGGGGGTGAACACATGATGTGATATACATATGATGTATGGAGTTGTACACTTGAGAACTGCGTAATTTTATGAACCGATGTCACCCCAATAAATTCAGTAAAATAAAAAAAAATGCTTAGACATAAGACCGAACGTTACAAAACTCCTAGACAAAAAATAAGTAAAAAGCTTCTTGACATTGAGATGTTACATCCGACTAAAAAGCTTCTGCATATCCCTGGCTGGTGTAGCTCAGTGGATTGAGTGCGGGCTGGGAACCAGAGGGTCCCAGTTCAATTCCCAGTCAGGGCACATGCCTGGGTTGCAGGCCAGGTCCCCAGTGAGGGCCATGTGAGAGGCAACCATACATTGCTGTTTCTCTCCCTCTCTGTCTCCCTCCCTTTTCCCTCTCTCTAAAATTAAATAAATAAAATCTTTAAAAAAAATAAAAAGCTTCTGCATAGCAAAGGAAACAATCAACAATATGAAAAGCAACATTCAGAATGGGAAAAAATATATGCAAACCAAATAAATAAATGGTGTGGGAGGAAATTTTGGGAAGTGATGGGTATGTATATGACATAGATTATGGTGATGGCTTCACTGGTGTTTACTCTCTCCAAACTCAGCACATTCCATACATTAAGTATGTCTAGTTCTGTGTATGTCAACCTAAAAAAATTGGGGATAGTTTTGTGCAATCCATTTGGAGGTGTGCCAGGGCATCCTGAGGCTTTGACACTTGTCCATGATCCACTTTTACAGTTTTACTAAAATTTTGCTGGTGACAGATGATAGGTGAACCAGACACGCTCTCAGCAATTTCAGTACACTTGACTCATCTATGTGGATTACATATAGTAGTCAATTTCTTCTTGCTCTGGTGGGTGATTTCATACAAAATTTTGCAAGATTCCATTTGAGGTCCTCTGCTGCTATGAGACAGACATCCTAAGGGCATCAAAAGTTATCTTTATACAGTTTGCATTGTACTTATAATCCAACTCTGAAGCCAATAGTTGATGTTTTTGTAAGAGACTCTTCAAAATTTTCCAAAGATTTAGGCTCTTGGTGTATCATGTGGGTTAGGAGCTTTGTTATTCTGCATATCTGGCATAATGAACAGTCAGGGCATTTCCTTTAACCAATTTTGAATAAGTGTCTTCTTTATAATAGTCATATATAATATGCTGACCATTATTTCTTGGGGTTTCCTTTGAAGTCAAGAACCTTCCTAGCTTCCAAAGTATTATAAAGTTACGAACAACCCCAAACCATATCTACTATTAAGATTTATGCTACTTTTTATTTATTTTATTTTTAAATATATTGTATTAGTTATGCTATTACAGTTGTCCCATTTTTTCTCCCCTTTATTCTTCTCCACCCTACACCCCCCTCCCACCAGCATTCCCCCACATTAGTTCATGTCCATGGGTCATACATATAAATTTTTCGGCTTTTCCATTCCCATACTATTCTTAACCTCCCCCTGTCTATTTTGTAGCTACTATTTATGCTTCTTATTGCTACTTTTTATATTTAGCTACTCAGTAGCTCTGTTAACCAACTACAAGGAGTTCTTCTATCTAGGCAGATTTTGTCCTGGCAAAGGGCATTATAGCATAATTTACCTTGTATTTTCTTGGTATAGTCTTAAAATATGACCCATTGATTAAGTCTAAATTTTCTAAAGGAATCCCTAATAAACCAATTCAGAGCATGAACAGTAAGAAAAGAGAGGTTAGACAGTCATTACGTATTTCTGGTAAAGCAAGAATGTGAGGGAGAAGGAAAAGGATTTGCTTTATTTCTGGCTCAAGGCCGCTTAACAAAAGGTGAAGAGAGCACTAATGTTATGCCTGCTTTAGGTGCTACTCTTGAATGCTAACAGTGTTTAAGAGCCCATCTCTAAAGTCTCTGAATTCATTTTTCCTTTGTTTATAGCGCTGGAATGGACTCCATTCATTTTCACAGGACCTCGTCAATAGCCTCCGAAAGACCTTGTCTAATATTTGTAGCTTTTCTAAATCCCTATGAAATTCAGAATATTTTGTCAGCCTCAGAGTCTTCCCATTCTTCCTTTTTCATCTAATGTTCCCCTAATAGGTATAGGTCTGGGACCCATAAATTATACATGTCTAAGCAATTCTAAAGTTCTCTGCAAGTTTTTCCAAAGACTTGGAAAGTCATTAACAATGGCTCTCAAATCAAGGGAAGACCAAAGCTTAAATCCAAACAAGAGATTTAGAAAATGCTTCTTTACCTACTGTAAGAAGCAATTGAGTTTGGGAAGGTGTCTGGCTGAAGAGACAGGGGCGGGGGTAGGAGGGGGAGGAAGAGCAGATTAGGGGGAGAAATAGAGTAAAAGGAAAATTGAGGAGTAAAATAGAATAGAGGAATGGGAATAACAAGATAAAAACCTTAAGTTAGTGATAAATTTAAAGAAAACTAAATGGGAGATAGTTTTAAGTTTTTAATTCTCTTGTTTTGGATAGTTAATCACTTATGGAAGCACTTTTGGAATCTTAATTTCTCTTGGATAAATTTGTATGCCAATAAAAACTTAGACAATTGGATATTTGAGATTTTGTTCCCTTTCTGTTTTAAGATACCTCTTAAATGAAAAATTTTGATAACATCAAAAATATATGTTAGTCCTTTTTTATGGCTTCTTTAGAGGAATCTCTGTTAAATCCCTTGCTCATTTTTAAATTGAATTCTTTTGCTTTTTTGCTATTAAGTGGCAATAGTTCCTTACATGTTCTGCATATTAAATCATTATCAGACACATGATTTGCAAATATTTTTTCTCATTCTGTATGCTATCTTTTCATACTGTTGATTGTTTCTTTTATTGTCCAGATGCTTAGTTAAATGTAATCTTATTTGTCAATTTTTGCTTCTGTGACCTTTGCTTTTAGTGTTATATCCAATAAATTATTGACAAAGCCAATGTCAAGAAGCTTTTCCCCTATGTTTTCTCTAGGAGTTGTGTAGTTCTAGGTCTTATGTTTAAGTCTTTAATTCATCTTTAGTTTATTTTTGTGTATGGTATAAAATGAGGGTCCAATTTCATTCATCTGCAAGTAGATATCAAGTTTTTCCAATACCATTTTTGAAAGACTATTCTTTTTTTTTCTCCTGTGTATTTTTGGGAGCTTTACATAGTTATGGACAAAGATTAGTTGAATATACATAGACGGGTTTATTTCTGGGCTTTTTATTCTGTTCCATTGTTTTATATAACTGTTAACATACTGTATTGTACACTTAAAATTTTGGTAAGAATGAATCTCATGTTAAATGTTCTACCACAAAAAAAGCCAACTTCACAAGATTTCTGTAGGATTCAAAATGCAGTATAAACATAGTTCCTAGCATTTAAAAGCTCTGCAATAATATCTTGATCTAAAAAAAAAAATCCCCCAAAGTAGCTTTTGTAATTCTAAATTATCTTTGGTGAAATTATGACATTTAGATACAGATATCAAATTATAATGTTGCATACCTGAAATTTCTAATGCTGTTAGCCAATGTTAACTTAATAGATTTAATTTTTAAAAATAAATGATAAATAATTGTGCCATTTAGGAAAGCAAGTATGTGAATTTAGTTTATAGCATAAATGCATGAAAGAAGTAGAAATCTGGCCCAGAAGGGAGCATAGTTGGTTTTAGACAGAAAGAACCTGGAACGAACAAACAAAGAGAATGAAAAGGGAAAGAGAAAAGGGAATAAAAGAAAAGAGAAAACAAGTCATGGACACAGACAACGGTGTGGTGATCTCGGGGACGGGGAGGCAGGGAGGGGTAGAGATGGAGGAAGGAGACGAGATCAATGGCGATGGACAGAGACTTGGGGTGGTGAACACACAATACAGTGTACAGCTGATGTGTTGTAGAATTGTGTGCCTGGAATGTGTATAATTTTGTTAACCATCGTCACCTCCACAAATCCAATAAAAAGGAAAAAAAGAAGAATCTAGGAACAGTTGCCTCCAGCTGCAAACCTGTCTAAACTTTTAAAGAAAAGGGGTGGAAGGATTTAGAAGAATGGAACCTAATCAACAGAACAAACAAGCAAAATACAACCAGAGATACTGAAATAAAGAACAAACTGGCAATAACCAGAGGGGCGATGGGAGGAGATAACGGGGAGAAGAGGAAGGGTAGTCAAAAAACGTGTAAAAAGGACACATGGACAAAGCCAAAGGGGGGTAGGACCAAGGGTGGGAGGTGGGGATGGCTGGGGTGGGAGGGAGTGGTGGGGGTGGAGAATGGAGACAACTGTACTTGAATGATAAAAAGAAAGGAGGGGGGGAGAGATAATTTCCAGATAAGACACCTTGACATTACAAGACTCAGGAAATTCCCCATGGGGTTCAGATAAGTGACCTGTCACCTGAAACAAATTTTGTACAATGGAAGTCAGGTTGAGTAGAAACCTTCAGAATGTCTCAGTATGCAGAGCTGCTTGAGGAACAGCCTACATACTTGTCCTCTTTCCTATGAAATTTAGGGACATATATGAAAAAATTACAAGGATAGAGACAAAGTTAGTGGAATCAATAATTATTTTCCAATTTCCAACATGTAGACGGGGCCTTCTCTGTAGCAGCATGGTGCCTGAGAATTCAACTTTCCCCATATTTTGCTGTGTATAATGCGCAACCATGTTTTCGTGCACATTATACATGGGGTTTATTATACTCATCGTCATACCCGTGGTATGTAATCATTGTACCCATGTATAATGTGCATCCTTATTTTATCCTCAAAAGTGTGGGCAAAAACGTGAGCATTATACATGGCAGAATACGGTAATTCTGAAAGTGTGTACCCAGAGATAACATCAGCCTCACAGGTTACGAGCTGTTCCACAAGGTTGCTCTCTACCCCAGATGCCAATGAGAAGCCCAGGTTCTGTGGTTGATCAGCTACAAATGGCAGGTTGCAAATGAGACCATGGGCAACCAATTCTCGGGCTCAGGCTCATGCTTCCTATCACCACTCAGCCACAAAGCAGAGACAGGGATTGGATTATAACTGTGCTTTTATTAATATCAAAGACTAGCAGTCTGAGACGCTGGCAGGTTAAAACCCTAACATCCACTTTATCTTGAGTTTTCAGAAGCAAGTTTATATAGGAGAAACAGGCATTTGTGTGTGTGTGTGGAGGGGGGGCGTTGGAGAAATTCCTAAGGGGAGCTCAGATGTGCTGTTTCTCTTGTGACAGAGAGCTGAAAGGGAAGGAAAGCTAAAAGGTAAATCCACAGCTTCTTCCCAAACTGGCTCCATTGTTCTGGTGTTATCTCTCTGTTCATATTAGAATTCCTCTTCTGTTCCTTGGAGCCTGTGGTTTATGGCCAGTAAGAGGTATTCTCTGGTTAGGGAGGAGTGATATAAACCATTTATTCTCAAGTATCCTTGGTTAAGAGAGATAAGGTCTTTCAAGTTCACTAGCTCACAGGTGGCAAACACAAGGCCCTCGAGCCAAATCCAGCCCTCCACCTTATTTTATCCAGTCCCTCACCTTGTTTCTACCCAGTGACTGCAGGCCTTTCGAAGGCAACCTCGAGGCTGATGTGGCCCCTGGTGAAAATGAGTTTGACAGCCCTAGTAGCTGGCTGTAAGTTGCTAAAACTGTTCGGCCTTGTTTAATCTTGTTGAAGGAGAAAGCATAGGAAGAGCTCTGAGACTGAGCTGCTATTGTTAGCCAGCAGCTAGTGTCCTGGTGTCCAGCCAGCACCTTTTAACACTTAGATAACAGATAGGAATGAGTGGCCAGAGGGGAAATAGAGGCAGGGCCCTCACCATTGCAGTCTAGCAAAGGACTTAATACAGAAGCCTAAAATCAAAAGGCTAAAATCAAAGGAAGACAGGTCTCACCTGAGACCTCGTGGTCCTGAGCCTGGTTCAATAAGGCTGTCAGGCATTCAGAACCACAAGACAGTGTAGGGGTAAGCCCTTGAAAGTCAGTATGCGTCATCTCTACTAGCTGGGAAAAGGAAAACCTTGACACTGTGTGTTCATTCCACGGCCTGAGAGGGGGAAGAGGAGGGACCTACAGTGCCACAAAACAACTTTAGTGAATTGCCTGCCCCTGTCACAGATACAAAATGAACTAATAGAGTCTGGAACAAGACAAAGATTTGGGCTAACAGACACACACCCAGACCTTCATTTGGGTAGTCACATTTCCTTGGGGGAAGCTGGCACCATCTTTATCCGTCAATCAATATGCGAGTCCCTCACTCCTATCCCAGCAGCGGTAGAAGTCCTCAGAACAAAGGACTGGCTCTTCTCTTGGACCTTTCTTGTTGCGTGGTGGGGGAGGGGGGCAGGAGGGAAGGAGAACTAGGGTTGTTACAGAACAGACCCAGGGAGGGAGGTAAACGATTACCAAATGGACCCACCCTTCTGCTCTGGGGGTCCCCCACTCTGCAGTAGGTTTGCCTTGCCCGCCACCAGGGAAAGACGTCTCTCAACATGAAAGATTGGTGAAGAAGAAAGGGATTGTTTATTTAAAGAGCTATACAAACTTAAGAGTAATAATGTCTTCATTGAGATCCCAAAGTCATTTAGAATACACAAGCGCACAATCGTTCCTTCTCCCTCTTCCTTCCTCCAGGGTACTGTATCTCAGAAAAAGAAATAGAAGTCTGTGGTTCTTCGCTGCCCTAGCAGTGTGGTCCCAAAAAGGTGCTGCATGGCTGCTGCGCCTGGGTTTAAATCCCAGTGCCAGTCTTCCTCTGCCGCACCATTCCTGACTCCTCCCACAATTGGCCAGCATTCCCATATTTTCCCAGCTTTACTGGGCTGCCATAGTAATTCCGGGCCGGTGTGGCCCTGTGGTGTGGAGCCAATCATTTCCAAGCTCTCACGCAGGTGCTATAACCAGGGGGCAATGCCTCCCAGTTGCATCATTGGTTGAAGTCACTCCCATCCCCCTGGCTCAAAGCATGGCCACAGCTGTGTAACGTATCTATGAAACTTGTTAAAGTTATAGATATGTTAAACGACCATTCTAGAGGTTATCTGCAAAACTGTTGCTATTCGAAACAACTCTCAATGGCCCTGCTCCATGCATACCATCCCCCAGCTCAGACTTGTGGGGGTGAGGACATCATTATATATATGTGTGTGTATATATATATATAAAATTATTTTTTTAATATTTCCTGGACACTGAGTTCTGGACTCCATTACAAATCCCTATTTGGGGCACCCTTCCTTGGCTGCACCCTGTTACAGGGGCCCTGACCACCCTTGTTTTTGCTCTCCCGTTACAACTTCACACTAATAAACTTCATGTGCATGCTAATAAGCCTGCTAATCTGTAATTCTTTACTGCGTTGGTGAGAAGAACCAGGGTTTCTCCAGTAACAATTGTATGGTCGCTGTTTCCCCATTTCACTTGCCCAGGAAATTCCTAGCTCCTTACTATCCTGCCTCACAATGACCTTCCCCAACTCAGTGTGCCAATGGCAAGTCCAAGGTAGCTGTCCACACTTCTGAGGAACTGGCTATAAATCAGAGGTTCCCATTTACCCTCCTTGGGTTTCATTAAATTGCTAGAGCAGTTCACAGAACTCAGGAAGCCCACTTATTCACTAGATCACTGATTTGTTACAAAGGATATTAAAGGATATGAATCAACAGCCAGATGAAGAGATACATAGGGTGAGATCCTAAACAAAGGAGCTTCTGCCCTCATGGATTGCGGGGCCAGCACCACGGCACTTGGAAGAGCTCTGGTTTCCCAATCTGGGAGCGCTTTGAACCTCCTCCTTTTGAGGTTTTACGAAGACTTTATCACCTGGCCTGATTAAGTGAATGGCCATGGGTGATTGACGCAACCTCTAACCTTCCTTTTCTCCCTGGAAATCAGGGAGGCAGGACTAAAATTTCTAACCCTCTATTATTCTTGGTTGATTCCACTGGAAGCCAGCTCCCATTCTTAGGTGCTTTCATTAACATAAACCTAGTTGTGGTAGAAAGGGGTTTTGTTATGAATAACAAAACTCCAATTTCACCTTTCTGTTTCTGAAGTGCTTTCAGGAACTGAGGACAACAGACCAAATATTGTAACAAAAGATAATCTCATTGCTCTTATTGCTCAGGAAATTTCAAGGGTTTAGGGAGCTATGAACCAGGAACCACAGAAGGAAGACAAAATATATATATATGAGAAATATGTATTTGGTCACCTGAATGACCACATGTATTTCTTATAAATCACAATATTGTAATTGAACCCACAAGTCTGAATGCCTAACATACACTAAGACCAGTCACTAAAACATCAAGCATGCAATAAAGAAAGAATTTATTTTCAAGAAGCAGGCAAACAAGGAAATGGGGAATGTCAACATAAGAAACATCCAAGCCTGTAAGAATTTATTTGAGCCAAACTGAAGACAACTGCCAGAAAGCAAAATTTCAACAGACTGAGAAAAGGCTCCAGAAAAATGGCAATTTTACCACCATCTCACACTGCTAGACTCTGATATTAACAGAAGTGCAATTATAATCCAATCCCTGTCTCTGCTTTTTTAGCTGGGCGGTGACAGGCAGCACAAGCCCCAGACTCAATTGCCCTCTGGTTTCCATTGCAACCTGCCATTTGTAGCTGATCAACAAAAAAACCTGGGCATCTCATTGGCATCTGGAGTAGAGGGCATTTTTGTGGAACTGAGCTCTTAACCTGTGGGTACTTACGTTATCTCTGGGTAGACACTTTCAGAATTAAGTCTAATTCTTGGACACCTTGCTGCAGTGGAGAAGGCCCTATCTACATCAGAGTCAAAGGGCAAGCCGCAATGGGGTTATAAGAAATTCATTGGTCATAGATTAGGGAAATGCGAGAAAGCAAAGAGGGGAAATCTCTGGGATCGGATAAAAAATAAAACAGGTAGACACATACTTCTTTTACATTTGTGGGTTTGGGATAGTTAACAGTCAATACTTAACATGATAACCCTGGCCACGTGGCTTAGTTGGTTGGACTGTTATCCTGTACACCAAAAGGTTGTGGGTTCCAGCCTTGATCAGGGCATATACCTAAGTTGCAGGTTGAAACCTTCTCAGGGAGGGAAGAAGAGACAATCGCAATTGATGTTTCTCTTTTACATCCATGTTTCTCTCTATCTCCCTTTCTCTCTCTCCAGAATCTATAAATATACCCACAGGTGATTAATAATAATAATAATAATAATAATAATAATACAACATACGATATCAGTAACAATGAAAGAATTTGTGGACTCTGCCCTTGTGCAGTGATTATGCCTGGAGGGACCTGGAGAAAGGGAAATGACCTTGACATACTAAAGATATCTTAGATGAAAAATACAATAGATTTAATTAAAGTAAAGACTGATATTTGTCAATGAAGATAGTGACCGAGGACATGACTACCTGCCATGATTTTCTTTTAGTTAAAAAGTTTTATCACAGACCATCCTATTATTACCAAACTGAACCCAGAACCAATTCAGTTTCTTGTCTTATGAAATAAAAGAATTTAGGTTAGGGATGCTGATAATGAAAATAAGATTTATTTCAGCTTTGCATCAGGTCAAACCACTGAGAGAAGACAGGGCTTTGGGGGGAAACCCCAAGGCAGAACTGAAGATTAAAAGTGGCTTGCCCTCCCTATAAAGGGAGGGGCCGCTGGAGGACAGAGATTACCAGAGGCAGACAAGCCACTTGTGATTCAGCAGAGTATGGAGGTCCAAGACTTTGTGTCCTTGCTAAACATGGTAGCTGGAAGAGGAACAAAGGCAAATATGGGTGACACTGGCCCTCATTGGTTGAAAAGCTGGACACTCCCACTGGCTTCCAGAGCACATTGGATTCTGGGAGAGGACTCTTAAACAGAAGGTGAGCAGGAGCTCATGCTCTTGGCTTTTGCTCTGTTGGCCTCTTGGATGCTTGGCCTTTTGGCTTCTTGGGCTCTTTGTCCCACATGGATGGCAGATGCCAGGACCACTCAGAGCTTAGGCTCTACATGGGTAGAAGCCAGTCCCTAGAGGCCCATGCTGGGATGCATCCCTCATCAGGTTTCAGCCCTTGAAATGCTATGACCCTGTGCAGCATGGGCCATAGCATTGGGCCCATGCATTGGGCCCATAGACGTGGGTCCTGGACTGCTTCCACTCTCTCGCCCTAAGAGCCCACAGAGGCTCAGAGCAATGCACAGAGGCATGAGTTGGGAAGTTCCCCATGAATGGAGCTTCCCTGCGTGACCATCTGGAGTGATCTGGCAGCACACCCCAGACCCTGAGAGAGAGTTGCTGAAAGGCTATGACAACTCTAATGCCAGAGAGAGAGAGAGAGAGAGAGAGAGAGAGAGAGAGAGAGTGAGAGAGAGAGAGAGCCTGGAGCTGCAGAGACAGAGGCCCGTTCAAGTAACAACCTCGGGCTACAGAGAAGCAATAATGGGAAATTTCTGGACATGGATTTGGACTTCAGTCTTTCTGGGGGAGGCTGGTTTTCTATGCTTTGTGGGAGAGGTCAGTTTGGTTGGCTAGGAGCAGGAATGCTCCCAACCCCCTCAAATTGGGAACCATATTAATAAAAACCTATTTCCTTCCCAACCAATCTTTGTGTTATGCACATACATGGTGACAAGCAGTTGGACCCCATGATGCCTGATTCCATACAGAGGGTAGAAACTCTAGGAATCAGAACCAGAGAGTCACACCTGCATGTGAGTGCTCAGGCTTTTTCTCGAGGTGAGAGAGTGGGAGTAGGCTTTTCCATTTTGGCATGAGTTTCTATGACTATGGAGCACTAATGCGCTGTTTCTCTTGGGAGTAAGGGGAGGCGGAGCTGAAAGAGGAGTCAGGTAGTTTCTTCCCAAGCTTGCCCCTTTCGTTCAGGTGCTGTCTCTTCATTGCATTAGCATTTCTCCCTTCCCCACACACCTGGGTATCTTGAAACTGCAAGAACAACTATGAAAGGAAGTTTCCGGGCCAGGGTGATTTAAATTATGTATTCTCTGGTTAGAGAGTAGAGCACAGATGGCAAACACAAGGCCCCGTGGGCCAAAAACAGCCCTCCACTTTGTTTATCCTGCCCAGCATCTTTCTACCCAGTGGCAGCACCTAGCTCTCGTTTAACTGTTAGGGAGTAGTTACATTTATACAGTCCTAAAATTACATTTGGACCTTTGAAGGCAACCTCGAGGCTGATGTGGTCCCTGATGAAAATGAGTTTGACACCCCTGGAATAGAGGTGTAAACCATTTGTTCTCGTGTCTTGAGTTAGGAGATACAGGTCTTGTGATTCACCAGCTGGCTGTAAGTTGCTCAAGCTCTTTGTCTTTGTTTAAGACATTTTACTTGCCCAGTAATTTTTCTAACTTCTTACCATCCTGACTCACTACGTGGTTACTTTCTGTCTCTGAGTTCTAAAGCCACCAAGCAGGCCTTCCCTGAGCGTTCAAGCTTAGTATATGGCCACTTTCTCATCCCCAAGCGACAGCCCAAATCTGCCTCCCTGATCCAGGGACAGCAGGTTTTTAAGGGATTTTTAAGGAGTTTGGAGGAACGTATACGCAGGAGCACTGGTAAGGCAAGTTTTTTTCTTTCTTTATTTATTTTATCACTTATTGATTTGAAAGAGAGAGAGAGAAGCATCAATTTGTTGTTCCACATGTTTACACATTAATTGGTTGATTCCTGTATATGGCTGCAACCTTGGCCTATCTGGACAATGCTCCAACCAATTGATATACCTGGCCAGGGCAGTAAAGGAAGTTTTAAGTAGATGATCTTGGAACTTGGCCATCTGTGGTAAGGGGTTTTAGTACCAGATATTCCTGGACACGGATGCTTCACTTCTGAAAGGGTTCAGATGCTCAATTTTCCATTATGCCCTGGCCCCTTGGTGCCATGGGTGGGGGCAAGACTTCGATTTTGGGTGTAGCTGGAGGTAGAAGTTCTCTCCTTTGTGCACACTTTTGCTGTATCACTTGTGGTTTTGCTCTATGATCCCTAAAAAGCAACTCATATCTTTTTAGAAACAAGATAGGACCATTTTGAGCTGACTCTGTGGTTAAAATATCACAGTTTTAAGGTAGATTTTCAGCAAGAATAGAATGTCTAAAAATCTGATCAGATAATCAAAGAGTTCCTTTAAATGACTTATTCTTCCTGGAACGCAAAATAAAGTCCTTATTTCGGGAGCTGAAGAAAAAGAGAAATAGGAGGTTCAACCCAATGCATTAGAGTTGAGAGCTCAGGAAGTCTCAGAGAATTGCTCTTTCCAGATTGAGGGTCCCGGGCCACAGAAGTGTGAAGTTTTGAGTACTATAAATGTCACCAAAATAATCTTTTGATGAGACAAAGCTGAATTCATTCCTCTCGACACAAAGAACACCACTTGGGCAGTGTGCTCTGGCAGTGTGTTAGTAGCCTTCCCATTGGGGAGGGAAAGGTTGGAAGATGTATGAGATTTTGAGACTAGTTTAAGACACTCTTTCAATGCAGAGAACTTTATTGAGATTACATAAGTATCATGATATAATAAGTGACAACTTATGAACATGGCAAAATGATGTTTTTTAGAAGAAGCTTTTAACGTGTCTTGAGGAGTAAGTGTAGTTTGATGCTATCTATAGAAACGTTGAACAATCTAATGTTCATTTCATATTTTTTGTTAGCTTCTGGAGCACACAGTAAAGCTATTTGCAGCTTATATCTTTTTGTGCAAGAGTTTCCTGAAATAAGAAAGTCATGTTGATGGAAATAGTAGGATGGCAACATTATGTTGGTGAAGATAGTTGAACAACAGGGGCATATAATATACATGGTAGTTGTGTGGGTGTAGAAGCTTTCAGTTCCCAGTTTGTTCTCCCACAAAAAAAAATCTGTTTTCTATAGTCTCGAAGAGCTTTCAAAAGCATGAGGATATTTTGTTTATTGACAACTAATACCTGTTAATAGGAACCCATAAAGAGCACTTTCTCTTGTCTAAAATTCTACAGTAGCCTCATAACTGGGCTCCCTTCTTCTACTCTTGTTCTAGTCCAGCCTCCAATCCACGTAGCGGCCAGAGTGAAACGTTAAAAGGTAAACTGAAACACTTCAGTGTCTTCCCATCTCTTTTACATTAAGAGCCAAATATTTACAAAGACCTCCAAGGTCAGCCGGTGCAATCCTTAGAACCCAGCCTAGAACATGTATTTTAATTTATTTTTATTTTGATTTTTGATTTT
The DNA here is from genome assembly GCA_004026765.1 of Micronycteris hirsuta. Classification (NCBI taxonomy): domain Eukaryota; kingdom Metazoa; phylum Chordata; class Mammalia; order Chiroptera; family Phyllostomidae; genus Micronycteris; species Micronycteris hirsuta. Next base: position 32,447 of record PVJI01006545.1, on the reverse strand, counting down.
AGACAGAAGGTAACGGAGGGAGAAATAGAGGGAGAGAAACACTGATGTGAGAAACACTTACTGGCTGCCTTCTGTATACATCATGACTGGGAATGAAACCCACAACCCAGACACGTGCTCTGACCAATAATAGAACTGGTGACCTCTCGGTTTGTGGGATAATGCCCAACCAACCGAGCCACCCTGGTCAGGCTAGAACATGTGCTTTAGAGGGCCTAACTCTGTTCTCTCTCTACCTGCACCACCAGTTGCTCCCACGCACCCACCACCAGATGAGGAGTCTCCAAGTCACTGAATCTCCAAGGCACATAAAACATGCCCTGGTTCTCCAGAGACCAAGATTGTCTGACCAGGTGCCTGCAAGCCTGCTTCTAGAGCTCTAACCTATTTTTCTATATGATCCATCTCTCTACGGACAGACTCTGCTGCAGGTATGCACCCAAGAGTTAGCGAAGAGGCAGCTGTTTGCAGGGGTGAGAGTGAAGCTTGGAGAGAATGGTCTGGGATGTCCATACCTAGGTATGTATAGTCTTTCCAAATATACAATGGAGCTGAAATTAAAAAGAAAAGGGGGCAGACCAAGGACCAGGGGCCAGTTCCTTATTTACCAACATGGAATCATAGTCTAAGAATTTTACATCTAAACTTGGTTTCCTGGGTGTTATAAAGGTAAAACATTTTATTTAGGAGCATAAAATATGTTAGTTTGATTTATAACTTTTAGATATTCAGACATATCATACATGTACCTTCACCTGCTTTTGCCCCTGGTCCCATATATGTTATGTGTGAGCTGCCCCCCGTCCCGCACCGCTCTCTCCGTCACTCCTGTGGGCTACCTTTCCGTAACCAAACCAGAAGTGACATTGTGCTATCTTAGAGCCTTTACACTTACCATTTCTCCTGTCTGGAATGCTCTTCCCCGGTGAGTGAAGGCATCGGTTCCAGACGTTAAGTCTCCTCAGATATGACCGGAGAAGGTGTCCTCCTTAACAACAACATGCATTTCCGCTCTACTACCTGGAGACGTATTTTCTCAAATAGCTATTTGTTGATTGTTGGTCTTCCCTCTATTGGAATTAAGCTCCACAAGAGGCAGGTAGTATTATCTGTTTGATTTACTGCTGTAAACCCAGCTCCTGCTACACTTCTGGACAAATACTAGGCTCTCTCTCTCTCTCTCTCTCTCTCTCACACACACACACACACACACACACACACACACACACACAAATCACACACATAAAATAGAAGTGAAAAGCCCGGCTGGTGTAGCTCAGTGCACTGAGCACGGGCTGGGAACCAAAGGGGTCACCAGTTCGATTCCCAGTCGGGGCACATGCCTGGGTTGTGGGCCAGGTCCCCGGTGGGGGCCATGTGAGAGGCAACCATACATTGCTGTTTCTCTCCCTCTCTGTCTCCCTCCCTCCCCTCTCTCTAATAATAAATAAATAATTAATCTTTAAAAAAAATAGAAGTGAATGAATGAACTAATCTGTAATGATTCAAGATGTCAATTTAGTTAAGCAGAATGGCTAAATTGCCATATCATTAACATTTTATTATTTTTTTCTTTTTATTTGGAAATAGGTCATTTTGGACAATTTTGTTCCTACTGACTGTAGAGCATGGGATATAGTGTTTAGGTGGTACACTTCAAAAGTGTTTCATCTTTCAGTACTTAAGAGGTATACTATTGTTGATTTCAAAGTATATTTACTGGCAATGATATTAAGGATTTGATACTTTTCTAATGATGTTTTTGATCCATTTGAAGTCCCTCAAACAACTGACAGTATAGTTTCTGCAGAGATATGCAGAGATTGGTGAATGAGGAAGAAGCCATTTGCATGAACTGGTACCTTATCCACTTGGTATCACTTAATATATATTATGTGGGTGGAGTGAAGCCATAAAAATTAAAGAATAGAAACAGTCTCTCTGCCTATTATAATACATCACATAAAATACATGTCATAATATATATAAAAATAAAAAAAAGAAACAAGAGACTACGGTCTTTGTCATTTTTGCAATTGTTATTGTTAAACATTTAATATAAGATGCATTGTGTATGACAGTAAACTATAAAATATAATAACGTATTTAAAATTTGAGCCCTGGCTGGTGTGGCTCAGTGGACTGAGTGCCAACCTGCAAACCAAAGCATCGCCGGTTCAATTCCCCATTAGGGCACATACCTGGGTTGCAGACCAGGTGCCTGGTGGGAGGTGCATGAGAGGCAGCCATACATTAATGTTTCTCTCCCTTTCTTTCTCCTTCCCTTCTCCTCTCTCTAAAAATAAATAAATAAGATCTTAAAAAATTTGAGGCCATAATAGTTATAATATTTATGATACTGTTTTTATAATATCTAGAATGATATTCTCAATACTCAATCAAATTATACTTATATACGATTGAGATGTTACAATATTTGGCACAGTCCTTTGAAGTCTAAAGAAAATATGAAGCTGAACTAAATACTAGACATAAAGATATACACAATTGCTTTCAAATCCTCTCTGATAATTTATTGCAGATAACATGAAGCTGCCTCTGATTTTTCAAGAAGTGTTTCTTAGCATCATCTAAAAACATTCTCAGTGCTCAGTCAACAGTAGGCACTTAATGAATAGTTCTTGAATTAATAAATGAACTTAAATTGACTAGATTGATCTGGATTCAAAAAATGGCAAATACACAGAAACAGAGCAGAGAGAACATTAAAAACTGCCATAGAACATACACGAATGATTGGTTAATTTACTCAAACATTAAAAAAAAAGAAGAAATATGCATTAAGACACTCAGGAGCTGGAAGCCAAGATTATACATATTTATTTTCCTAAACTGTGTTCTGAATTGATTAATACTAAATAATTTCTTTGCCTTATTAAAGTTTACACAACTCAGTTATGCAATACAATTGCTGATGAGGTGGCTACATTTAATTCATGCAGATTAGAACTTTTCAGGTATTATAACTTAGAAACATTTTATCACAGCTTCCATACCACTGCCTTGTTTTATAGTCAACCATATCTTTCCCTCCTTCGTAAGAAAAAGACACTTAAGCCAAGCCTCAACTTGCTCTAAGAGTGTATAAAGATCCTTTAGTTGTTGTAGCATATCAAATACTGAGTATGTGCCTTGAGGATTTATTTTCCAACTTGAGATAAGTTTAGACTTGTATCAGGGATCCAGGGTAGAAATCACCATCTTACTTTTTTTTTTTTTTTTTTTTTTTACAATTGGCACACTGATTGTATCTTCACTGAACTGATTCATTAGTCACTGAGAAATAGGAACAGTTGCTCAGTTCTGGGAAAATAATTCAAAAGACCCATCCTTACTCATAACTTTCTGCCTCAAAGTACAGATATTGTAAATGTAAGATATTTGCAACAAAAAAGTACAGGCCTACTGCCTGCAAGAATATCTTCCCTGGGTCAGGGATGTTTCAGGATGATGCTGATGTTAGTAGGCAGTTAGTCAGGAATGAGCAAAGTTGGAACAATAGGCCAGGTACAGAAGGTCACCAGGGAAAAAAGCCCCAGGCACCTAGCAATGGACAAAACTGGAACACAAATATTGTAGGGTGGGATGCCACACCCAGAGTGATCTTTCTGCTCCTAGCACATTGCTGGTCATGTGGTTTAGACACCCTGACATTTTGTATCATTAGTCATGTGGTTTGGACCCTCCCCTGACCTTTCCTCCTGTGGCATGTTGCTAGTCATATAGTAGGCCCCCTTACAGAAGGAATAAGGATATTGGAGTGTAGCCACATAAGACTCCCTTGCATAACTACTCCCTTAAGCATTAAGCCCTCAGGACAATGAGGTATGACCTACAATAAATAATCTTAGAAACAAAGACTCAGGCCTGTTGACCACAGAGACAATGTTTTGGTCAAACTAGAGATAACATCTAGGCCTCAGCTGTATTTCAGCTCCAGACTCAGAAAAGCAGCAAAACCAGAAAAATGACGCCATGGCTGACACTGGGACAAGCCATAATGACTAATGACCACCTACCCTAGCACGGACCAATCAGTAGAAACCAGGACCCTGAAAAGGCACTCCTGGAAAAACTGATAAATATTCTATTGAGATCCTCCCTCAGGACCTCCCCTAAAATTCCCTGCTTTTGGAAACGGATAAAACCCCTTAAGATGAAGAACCCAGTGCATTCTCACTGTCACTGGAGCACACTCATGCCTATCCATCCCCTTCTTACCCCTCAAGGCGTGTACCTTTGCTTTCTTTCTCTTAAGCTCCAAGGGCCCTTCATTTGCCTCTGTAACTTGTTTCCTGAGTCCACACAGCCCACGTTGCTGATTTCTTCTATCTCTGTGACTTTCTACAATAAATAAACTTTTACTTGTATTTAAGTCTTGGTTCTGAATTCTTTCTTAGCCAAATTCAAGGACCGAGGTCTAACATCTGGTGCTATTCACCATTAACAGAGCCAATGTGTTATTCTTTCAAACTGTCAGCCATTTTCCCCCACCCACTCAGTTCTCAATGCACAGCAATCCCTTTGGGAAAATGAACAAATTAACACATGACTAGAAATTATAAAACCTGGCAGGTTTCCTTTCTCCCCTCCAGCCAGTAAGTTCCAGGAGAGCAGACACCGTGTCTGTCTTATTCACAATATACTTGGTATGAAGCATTTGATAAATAGTTCTTATTGGGGATAATTGAAAAGTAGAATGAACAAAATTCCTTTCCAGCAGCTCTCATGTAATAGCAAAAATACATCATATTTAAAAAAGCAAAAATATATTTTCTGGCTTCTCTAATTGTTAGCCATGAATTGAGAAGGAGCAGCAAGGTACCTGCTAGGTTTCCGTGTACTTGAGCAGCCCAGGCTTCTCATTTGCATTCTGTCATGGCTCTTTCTCTACACCTTAATGTCTTGGAAATGAGAGTCACACAACTAGTGTATCCATAAACCAACAGAGATCCCTTAAGGCTCTACCTGTAAAAAGATAGCATTTTGGGGGGAAAATAGTATAGTGCTCTCTTATTTCACACTGTAATTGATTTCTGAATAGCTAGTTTCAGATACCATCTGACCATAAATATTTTATAAGCCCATATTAAATCAAATGTATGAGGTTCCTCTTGTAACTTCATCCAAGAGAGCCTAAGCATTTGAAGCCTTCAGTTGAAAATGAAGGCTTCAAAAATTGGTTTCAGTGGGATGATTGGATCATCCCATTGGTTTAAGTCAGCATTTCCCCAAAAGTGCAATCTTTGGAATATTAGTCCAAACATATGTTCCTCTGGGGGTTGCAGGAGAAAAAGAAATCTTTCTTAGAAAATGATAATGTGCCTTAGAACATGCAAGGTTCTGAGAATTCCTGAGTTAAAAGAATTTTTATTTGATTAAAATCATTTCCCGCCCAAATTTATTTAATCTGAAAATTTTCTTTTAAATCAAAAGTATGTATGAACCTATTGAAGAAGATTCTTAAGGCAGTGACACTAGCAAGCTCTATGCAGTTCCCTGTCTCCGGAGCCTATCTTGTTAAACCTCATGACAAAGAGGTTCTGTGGATGTTTGTTAAAATGCTTGCTTTGGAAGTATAAAATTATTTTGTTTATTCCGAATGTTTGCCGTATGCCCTAGAACTCTTTCCCTGGTGGGCCAACTGGAAATCTTAACAGTGCCCTAGGCGTATTGTTAAACAAATGTCCAATACCTGGACACTGTGGGATTACAATTTAATGTGATCCCAGACCCATGAAAACACAATCAAATGAAGGACAAGGATTCCTGGGAATTTCTTGGAAACCCAGGGAAACACAAATGAGCTTCACTTCCTCTTCAAGACAAATGATGTGAATATCCAACCACAGTGTGTTTAGAGATAAAGGAAAATGTAGAGGAGGCTTTGGGTTGTACATGTGGATACAACCAATGAGCTGCCTTTATTAAGTGCCTACCAGTGAATGAATCTATATTTCAGTCTCCTTAGGAAAATCACTCTATAAACCAGTTTATGATTTTCTTTCTCTGATCATTGCAGCTGGTCATTACTGAAAACGATGATCTCAGAGTCGGCTGTTCCTGCCAGAGAGAGCTTGCACACAGAGAGATGCTTTTGTGAAGCCAGCCATTGAAACCTGCATAAAATTGGCCTTCTTTTCTTAATAGAGAACCACATGAACAAAGATGAGTTTGTTGCTGACTCAGAGCTGAAAGCTTTGTTTTGTAAAGCTCTCTGAATGCATTGCACTCTGCCAAGGGAGAAGGGCTCCTTCTTTTAAAATTAAAAAAAAAAAAAAAATGAGGAAGAACGGTAAGGGAAACCAGACAACAAATCAAAGTGCATACCGTTCGGTGGATATTTGTGACTAAAATGGCTTGAAACTCTCTCTCTTTTTTTTTTTTTTTTTTTTTTTTTTGGTGAATACTGGTCACTTTTCACAAGCTGAATAAAAATGAAAGGAAAAGGAACTTTAATTAATGGTATGCCTTTTGATTTGCAGAGCAAAACTGCCAGAGTAGATGTACCAGCAAAGAGGATTAGATTGTCTTTTCTATGATGCACTGAAATTTTCTTTTTCCCTGTTAGTAACCCCATTGAAGAGAGGCTGTCTTTAGTGTCTAAGATTCAGCCCTGCAAAGACGCTGTTGTCCTTGGGCACAAAGGCCTCCTCTCACAAGACCAGACAGAATATGTGAGGAGAGAACTAATATCCCATTAAGTCTTGGCAAGACAGTTTCAGTTTTACTATTTTTAAAAAGCTAAAATAAAAGAGAAATTGTGTTGCATTCAAAGTTAATAAAATATACATTAAAGTGAACCTTAAAACATTCATGACTACCATTCATCATTTTGAAAACTCAAATTGAATCAAGGAAGTGCAGCTAATTCTCCTTTGTTTTAATTTAATCAGTTTCGGGTGTTTTGAAGTTTTTGTTTGTTTGTTTGTTTTGATTTGGTTTCTGATTATTGTCGAGCTCCTAAACAAACCAGGCTACTTCCACTGAAAGGGAATAATTACCAGAGAAACGGAAATGATCTGTAAATCATCCAGACAGTAAATGATGTGCTTAAGTGAGTCTGAAGTGAGGGGAGGAATAATGTGCTATCGCTGTTACTATCCTCTCATGGGTGGAAAACAAGAACTGAAGAAGTATATTTGTACTTAATGTCTACTATCAGATCATTTTTGTATTTCTTTAGTTCTGGGGAAAAAAGCAAAGGGGCAGAATGCCATCCACCAGGGGCTGGTTCCACCGAAAAGTAGCTGTGGGTCTCAGAACAGCTCAGGTTGTGGAAAATCATGAATACTGGCATATCCAAGTCACTTACTCAAAGAAAACGCGAGGTCAACCTATTGTGGAAGTGGAAGAAATAATCCTCTTCTCATCCTCCCTACTACAGCCCCAGGGTAGGAAAAAGTTTTTATGCAAATGATCTCTCTCTTAAAACCAGCTCACTTGGGTCAGTCTATCTCTTTTGCAGCTTTGAAGCTTTGTTTTCTGACAGCAGATAAATACGCAGTTCACACACACACACACACACACCCATATATATACACAACCACACAAATAAGCCTAGATCCTCCTCCATTTTAATAGCAAAACTGTTAGCGGTTATCACTTTTTAAAGACGGAATCAATACTTATGTGAAAAAATAACTTTCACATTATGGTCTAAATGATTTTTCAGTAACACTTAGTTCTGGGGTTAGCAGTGCAGGCGGACTGAACAGCGAATGAAGGGTGATCCCACGTGCTTCCCCAGTGTCCTGAGTGACAGTGACCAGCCTTCCCATTCTGATAGGAGGAGAAAGTTCTCAGGGTTCTTTTATCACACCTTGGATAACTGCAATACTTCCCTGGATTTCTCATTTCCTCATGTAGACCAGAGCCAACATAATGTGTCGTGGGGATAGAGCACTGTCACCCCAGCTCCATCCTAGTCACGGCCACTAGACACATTTATATAAAGCACACACCCCTGAGTGACTGGTGGAACCTGCAGCCTAGATAATGGCACTTTAGAAGATCCTTGAAAGGCACTGTCAACACCGACTAACGTTTAAATGAATTTCAGACATACTGACAATGCCCCAGACACTGACCGATCTGTATTTTCACATACCAGCCTAATAAAATCCTAATGGCCTGTAGAGTAGCATTGTTCCCTTTGTTGCTACAGAGTCACAGAGAAACATTGTGGACAAAGACACTGATGTTAGGAAGTATGTGAAAGAATTGGACAAACTATATTGTATTCCTCTGGGTTTCATCCTCAATAGAGCCAGAAAAAAGCTAGGAATCTCTCTTTGCTTAACTATTTAATGTATATAATTAAAGCCCCTTTTAACTTCCCTAAATCCTCTCATTTCCATACCAAACCATCCCAGTTCTTCCGACCTTTTCTCAAAGGTCCCATTTTAACCTCTGATCTCCATGTGCCTGAACACTAGACTTCCTCCAAATTCTTTTTCCTTTCCAGCCCTTGCCAGAAGCATGTTTCATAAATACTTGTTTCCCTTCTTGACTATCAAGACCTCTAATTCGTATCTTCATTTCTTCAGCTGAGGAAACAATTACTGTGAAACTACTGACTATACTATGGAAGATGCCATTGGGAGAAATAAAACCTTGAAAGTAAAAATATAGTGTCCAGGATATTCACAATTCCCCAGTAGATACAGATATTTACCCACTAGCCCTTGACTCAAAGCAGAATGAACTGGATGCTCTTGTAGATTCTCAATAAATATGCCCCGGAAGGGCAAAGAGATGAGTAACGTTATCAGACTGAGGGGCAGTGGGATAGTGTCAGGAAGCACTGCCTGTGGATAGGTGACGTTTGAGCCCATGTTAGTGAAGGAGTAAGACTGTAGTTGGGTAATGAATGATCCCTACAGGAAGGCTTGGTGGGAAAAGTTCAGCCTTCTAACATTACAAAGCGTGATGTGACACCTTTTTTGTAATCATAATTTCTCAGCAGAATGACTGGTGCAAGTTCGCACTTTGCCTGGCCTCTAACCTTTCAGTCAGGTGGAGGTCAAGTTCCCCCAGGTCCGACAGGAACGTGCCTATATTGACGTTCTTGGCTTCCTTTCTTTCACCATCAATAAAAGGAGATTTGGTAAATGAATGTGCTCAGAAATTTTAGCAAGATGACAGGAGGAAAGCTCAATGTTCGGAGAGCTTTGGTGTCCAGCATGAGTAGTGTAGAGGCATTGAAAAATTGAACACGGTGTTTAAATCATACCTGTCTGTTCACTTCTCAGGCACCCCACTCTTTGGCCATATTTCCCAGTGGGCATTCAGAAAGTGTGGCGGAAATGAATTTTCCGTAGTTCATCTCTTTCTGGTTTCCACATTGTGGTTCCACACTGTGAAGGCCCTCCTGCCCTTCACCAACCCCTTGACATTTATTTTGTTATTTTAACCTGTTGAACTTCTTTAAGATCTGGCTGTAAATGACATGTTTGCTGTGGTGTCTATCTCAAACCAAATGCAAGCAGTAGTTGCACTGTTTCAAAGCACTTTGTACATCTGGTGAAAGTCTTTTATCTAGTCTTTTGTTAATGAAGTTGAAGCAGAGTGCTGAATTCACCAACTCCCTCCAAACATACTTGGACTGCTATCCACTGTTTAAATCTCCTGACTGATGATGGTCCTCCAGGAAGCCTGCATTCTCTGCCCCTGCCAGTGAGCTACATGCTTACTGAGAGACAGGTTACTTGTTCCCAAACTTCTTTATGCCATTGGCACTTAATACTTGCATTATCTATATAACATGTAAGCCAATAAAATATTAGTAAAATGAAAAGTAAGTTACTTGTGGGAAAGGCTCTAAGAGAAACTTCTGTTGCTTTAGATAATAATAAAACATTAAGAAAAAAATCATAAAAATATGACAGAATTCTACAAGTGTCTTTCTACCTTGTCTATTTGCAAGTGTCTCTAAGCTCCCATTCAACTTTCATAAAATTGTAATTCCTAGGAGTTATACAAAATATCTTCTAGGTCTGGTTTATGGAAGAAAGGGAAGTTGGAACTTCAATCAGGAGACTCATACTGAAAGGAATTACATAGACTATTCAAATATTGACCAATAAATTTATATTTGGGTTAAGTTGAAGTTATATATGTGTCCCTCATGTGATATTTTACTTAAATTCTTTTCCATTTTTGATAATCAGTCTTCCTCAGTCTGAAGGTCATAGGTACATGGGCTTCTGTTGTATCTGCATTTTGGTAATTATTTCTGTACTATGATAATCACTCATTATTCATGTGTCAATTCCCTATCTGAGGGAGGGGACTATGCCTTATTTATTGTATACTCCATGCCCATCTGGTTACCTGACACACTTGTTCCATAATGTTTCTTGAATATAAGTTCATATATATTATCTCCGTTGACTTTTATAACAATTGGTAAAGTAGCTAATGTTGGTATTATACTCACATTACAGATGAAGAAAGCGTGTCTCGGAGGCTGAGTAATTGCCCAGAGGCAAGAACTTGAGATGAAAAGAGCCCAAAACTCTAAGGAGCACATAGAACCAGTAAGTCTGCTGAAGGGAGTTTGCTTCGGTGATTTTCCAGGGGAAGCTGGATCTTGACTCTCATAGGAAATGAGACCCCATTCAGGGGCCTTATATAGAATTATTTTTCCGTTTCTAATCAGAGTATCAGGGACAGCATATATTCATTGACCTTTTGGTCACAAAGTCTACGTAAGGGGGATCATGGGGCATGAAAGTCATAGTTCCAGAAGAGTTAGAACCTGCAGATCACTGCTGTTACTCCACACCTGTAAAGACAAAAGGAAAATCAACCCCCCTACTGGCTTCCCAGAAATCATCAGAGAGATTCTTTAAGCATTTGCTTAATGCGTTCTACCTTTTTAAGCAAATAGGTCGCATGATGAGAAACAATAAAAGTACTGAAGAAATTGAGGAGCCTTCTGAAATTAGACTTAGATTGGAGTCTTCAGTTGGCAAGCGTTTGAGGAAACCTAAGGGTCGAGGAAATCCAGAGTTTACTGAGTCAGCGGGCGGGGCCCCAGTGACTGAAGAACCCGAGGCTGAGTCAAAAAGAAGGGAAACGAAGCTATCTTTCACTGAAGGGGGAAGAAATTGGCAGCGCTTTCACTCTGCACACCTGCCTCCTAAAGGTTACCTGGTATTTTTGTGTTTTCTTCTCCCTGTTGAAACTGATCTGATTTTAACCATTTACGTCTCAGTGCGAGTAGTTTTAGAACCAGAAACGACGCAGAGAAAACCTCCTCGGGTTTTGTTTTGAGAGTTCCTGGGACAGCCCCGTTTCTGGTTCCCATAACGATCCCGTGGCATGTGAGGGACAGTAATGGAAAGAGGTGTCAGCCGGCCTCAGAAACCTAAGAATGACTTACTCTGTCTGTGTTTTTCTCCATTTGAAATGAGAGCTACTATTTTTCAGCACCTTCTAAGTGCCTAGTGCTCTGCATATAATGTCCTATTTAATTCTCATAATAAACTGCCACACTTCATTCAAATGTCAGATACCTGAGCTCCCCTGATTGAGGAGATGTAATAAAATATTGATCAGATGACTAACCCCTGCTAATATGTCAGCTAGCTAGTTTGTAACTCTAGTGTTTAAAGAAAAAATAATGTCTTAATACCTTTATTTATTTAGGAGATGTGTATCTTTAGAAGGTGACTATGGCAGGAATTTCAGATACGGTAAAATGGATAAAATCTGTGTTCAGTCTAGCCTTTTGAGGGTCCTCAAATTAAACAAAATAGTTGCCTAATCTGTTTCTTTAGAGAATCAGACCTGCCAAAAATATGCTCAGAAAGCACAGTTATTCAGCAACCTCGGTATTGATATGTGAGCACCTACCCATACTCCCTGTGACTCATCAGGATGTGTCAGTTGGACAATTTTAGCTGAGGCAAGCTGTCAGCTCCCAGCCCAACTCTTGCACACCATTTCCTCTGACAATAGCTGCAGAGCTGGATTTAGAAGACATATGCCTCTAAATATTACGTAACTGGGTGTAACAGCTGCTTTTGTAAATGGTGGTAGAAACCTTAAACACTAGGAGCAGTTATGGAGCTAGACATAGAAACGCAAGCAGTCTTGTTTCCAAGCCCCCACTGAACACCATTTATAGTAAGACATCTGCAACAAGGATGGAGTAGAGGAATAGTTATAGAAACATATTTGAGGAATAAATACAATATTTAAAAGCACTGGATCTTGAAGTCATAGATCTTTGTTTAGGAGAATTGATGCTTTTTAGGAGCTGACCTGAGGTGTACGGATATACCAGAAATAACACAAAGTATTGACACAATTTTAAGAAGAAACGAAGTCAGAAAAAGACTTTGAGTTAGTGAATGAAGAGGTGGAGGTGTGATATTTACAGACGGAGGCTCGGGAGTCCTTGAAGAGGTGCCGTGTAGGCAGAGTCTCAAATAAAGTGAGAGAGTGAATCTTTCTGACCACACACTTTCAAAGTGGTGTATTTTTAACACCATCAGTAAGACTGTAGTGGCAAGTTATTAGAGGAAGCAGTGTAAACCACCTAATTCGGGAACAGTGGCACATGGCATGTCACAGCAAAAAGGTAGTGAGTGAGAGAAGTTCATATCTGATGACACCCCTCCAGTCTACACTGGCCTGCCCAGCTCCCAGCATCAGGACACAGCTAGGGCTTGGATCCAGGTGAGGTTTCTGTGTCATTCAATGTCCCTGATACCCAGCTTTTCCGCTGCTTTCCCCTGATCGTTGTGGGAATTAGTCCTTTTTCACCAGACCTAGTCTTGGGAGGGCCTTTGTGTTGGAAAGTGGGCTCAGTTTTTCTCTGTGGGTGCAGGTGTGGCAGTCAGGACCTTAGAACACCTGTCGTGTGTGCCTATGGCAGGTTCCAATTAGACTCTTTCCGAAGGGACCAGGAAAAATTTAGTTAATGTTGTTAGTAGTTTTCTGTTTGGTGATTCACTATTTATTCATTTCATGCTAAGCCCTTGAATGGGCATCCACCCTGAGTTACAAAGCATTGCTCTGATGGCATGGGATTTATGTTTAAGGATACTTTTCCAGGGTGTACTCTCCTTTCTCAAATAACATTATATACTGTCTGTCTCTATCAGTGAGTGCTATTTTGCTAGCATGTAAGATAAGAATCCCTTCTGATAAAGGAAATTACTACAAATAAATAGACTGTATTCCTGAAATTGCAATCTATAGAAAAGCATCCAGGAGTAGATTTAGATGAGTGACCAGTGAATGATTTTTACCATATGGTTCCAGCCACAGTCAAGTAGAACATTTCAAAGGAAGAACCATACATTTCTGGTAATCTTCGGGATTCATTGAGTTTGAAACACATGGTGCTTCTCTGCAGCACTCAGCTTACCAAAGCTAGGTACAGAATTCATCACCTATAATACTTTTGCAACTTTACAAGACATAAACTTCGAAGCTTCATGCAATTATTTTCCCTCAGAGAATGCATTTCTTCCTGCTCATTCAATAGTACTTAGAATATCTCTGATTCATTTTAGTGTTGGATCAAGTGCTGTAGAAAGTACTTTAGTTTGATATGAAAGAATAACTATAGTACTGAGCATGCCTTATGATGAGTGCTCTAATAAATACTTTATTTAACCCTCACAACTATAGGTATGATTATTATTAAAGAAGCGGAGTCTCAATGAGGTCATACTTATCACCTGACTTGCACAGGGGAGAGTGGGGCCACTCGTTTCTGAGCCCAGCAGCACAGCGCCACATTCACACACATAGCTGCCATCCCGCACTGCCTGCCTTTAGGAAATCTCCTAACTGAGCTCCGAGCCTCTAGAACTTGTGTGATATCCAGTAATCTCACTTCTTTGCATCGTCATCCTCTCTCCTATGCCCCGGTACTTGTGAGCTAAGTGGGCTGTGATTCACACCAACCATGTTTATCCAATTATACATCACCTCTCTAATTGTGACCCGACATTTTTTCCTAAAACTTCTACCGTCACATTATTTATGGAGAAGAAACTCCTCCCTCTTCAATAACGCTGATAAGGTCATTGCTCAAAGTCTTAACACCTAGATCTGTGGATAACTCAAGGGTCAGCAGTAGTTTCTGTACGATTTCCTACGTCAGTTCTATTCAAAGTACAGGTTGCTAACCAGCTTACTGCTGTGAACTGTTTTGTTTTCAGTGTGCGATGAGCTTGGGTCAGAATGGCAGTCAACTGTATCACTGTCTTAGTTGCAATAGCAAAATACCATAGACCAAGGGGTTTATAAACAATAGAAATTTATTTGTCACCGTTCAGAGGCTGGAAGTCCAAGATTAAGTTGTGGGAGATTTGAGTCTGGTTCTCAGATTTATCCCAAGAAAGGCCAAAAATGTTTGTTTTGAAATGAAAGCTTCTGCAGGATCTTCATATATAAAATAAATAAGGTAAAGCTTCTTAATTGGAGTGAAATCAGAGGGACTGAGACTCTTTACCCCCAGGAAGTACCCAAAATACTTTCCCAGAGCCTTAGGATTCTTTGCAACACAGTTTGGGAATCCCAGTTACAGTCACCAATTTCTAATGCAGCATTTACAGACTCTAGCTATCTGGAATGATTTTCATCTTCGTTTTGAGTTAAGAATGTACCTCCGAACTGCTCATCCTTCTTCATACTTCTAGAAGTGGCTATGTATAGTGATAAAAGAGATCAATGTTTAAAACATAAAAACTTCTTGGGGCAAGCTCACCAAATATTTCCAACAAGCATTGCCACTTCTCAATTCTGCAATATGCTCCAGCCAAAGCTCGAGTGGATTTTCTCTGCACATGATAGCAAACAACCTCTAAAAACAAAACTTAACTTAGAGTTATGCACCAGGTCAAGCCGTACCATTGACGCATTCTAGAATATGTTCCAGAGTTTTGACTCAATATGTTTCAAGTCTGGGACCCAGTCATTTTCCCATAGATTTCTCTTCTTTCTACAGACAAAGTAACTTTTCTTAAAAAATCATGATGTTAAGGTTAGTGTTATTTGTCTAAATATACCTCCCAAGGTATTTATCTCTCCCTGGGCCCCAAACATCATGAAATATTCACAGGTAAACATTTGAACTGACCCCCCTCCTGTACACCTTGCCCACTGCACAGCAGCCTCTGGGTCAGTCTGCAGAAACCTTTCGTGTTTACCAGCCATTATCACAGATTATTGACATACTTGATATCCCCAAGTTTTCCCTCTCAAAGCACACAAGACTCACAAATGCTTCGACTCTCTCTACTACTCATCCTACTTACTGTCCAGATAAAACAGTTGCACAAGTATTTGATGTTTGCTTGCTTTTTATTTTTTGAAGAACGCATCAAAGGGGTGTGTGTGTGTGTGTGTGTGTGTGTGTGTGTGTGTGTGTGTGGTTTGTGGTAAGGGTAAAGAGAAGACATAATCTTTATTGTACTTGACACTACAGTTGTGATCAATAAATTGTACTGAACTCTGAATTTTCAAAAACTGTGATAAGTTAGACATATCTTGCCTCATCATATAGACTATAATGTCCTTGAGGATAGAAATCATAGCTTGCGTTTGTTTGGAGTTGCTGACAGTATTCAGAACAGTGTCCCTTTATAATACTTTTGGAATTGAGTTAAATCAAGTGAGAGGATTAAATTAAGTCATAGGGCATTTCCTATCTTGTTCCTAAATCTTGTGAGTGTCCTTCTGTGATTTATGTACTTTAGTCCTGACTTACTGTATGATCTGATAACTGAATGATAAAAACAACATACCGGAAGCCACTGTTGCCTACACAGTTTTTCCACTTCCTCAGTGGACCACTGTCCTGACATAAGAACTTGAAGAAAGTAAATTGAGTGCCTTCGGAGAGTAGGTGCAGAATGTAGCGAGGAAAGGAATCACAAATGCAAAGATCTTAAGTGAGCTAATGCCTGATGGGGGCGGTCAATCTCTGCTCCTTGTTCCCAAATAATAATTTCCGCCATTCTATAGGATTTTTAAAAACAAGTTTTATTGCACTGAATATCATTCTGTCAGAGAGGGAAATACAGTTACTTTCAAAGTACACATGCCAGTTACAGGGCACTACTAATTAACATTGAGTTTGCTAATTGGAAATTGAATTTGGGTTATAAGCAGGAGTAAAAATGGGGATAGGTAGTAAGTAATTTTGGAAAAGGAAGAAAGAAAGGCATCTGATCAAATTTTCTTTGAATCGCTCTCAAAAATTTTTTCAGGGTTAACAAATGGCAAAAAAAGATCCTCCTTTATGCATAAGCTTGTGCATTTACTCATTCTCTCATTCATTTAGTTAATAAATCCACCCACATTCATGAAGCATCTTCTCTGTCCTCAGCATGCTGTGAGGCACCTGCCACCACACCCTAATATTGTCTTTCTCAACCTCTCTTCTTTCTTCACCTCTTTTGTACCAAAATATTTGCTGCTATGTGGAGCCCCCACTTCATGGACTCATATTTCAAGTTGGTGTATTCATCTGTAGTTCAAGCTAATGATATGTTTTTGTTTTTGTTTTTAATTAACTGGACAAACTGACTCTCATATATAACATATACAGACAATCAAAGGTGTCATATCTTAAAACACATTGAAGCACACAACTTATAGCTTGGAAAAACTGGTAAAAATATAGTTTGGTGAAATTATGCTTTTACAAAATGAAAGCACATCCTCATTTCATGTGTCTATTAATTTGTAATTGTACTCAGTGACTTTCTAGATATAATTGAAAATTTTGGTAATACTACCCTTCTAAACTTTAAGGTTTGTTTCTAAGCATTTACTTGGAGGTTGTTACTATCATTTAAGATTGGGGTGTGACTATTACAGAACTTTAAGTGTAGTGGTGCTAATGATTTGTAATGCCTCAATGATATATAAAAAAGCAACAAGCAAAACAAAATGAGAAATGTTGTTAAAAATAAATGAAGCAACTGCCAAGAAAAAGTGAGTTGGCCAGATTTAGGTATTAGTTCATGGACAGAAGCTAAGGGGGAACTGCTGGAGGAAATGGGGGTACCAGGCAAAGGGAGGAAGGGGAGAAAAAAATGGGACAACTGTAATAGCAAAAAAAATTATATTTTATTGATTATGCTATTACAGTTATCCTGATTTTTCCTCCTTTGCCCCCTTCCACCCAGCGCCCCTGACTCCCTCAGGCAATCCCCTCACCATTGTTCATGTCCATGGATCATGCGTATAAGTTCTTTGGCTATTCCATTTCCTATACTGTACCTTATATCCCCATGGCTATTCTGTAACTACCTATTTGTAATTCCTACTCCCTTCACCTCTTCACCCATTCTCACCCATCCCGCTCCAATATGGTAACCATCAAAACATTCTCCATTTCCATGAGTCTGTCTTTTTTCTTCTTTGCTTAGTTTGTTTTTAAGATTCAGTTATTGATAGATATGTATTTTCTTTTGCCATTTTATTGTTCATAGTTTTGATCTCCTTTTTCTTAAATAAATCACTTTAACATTTCATATAATAATGGTTTAGTGATGATGTCTCCTTTAGTTTTTTCTTGTCTGGGAAGCTCTTTATTTGCCCTTCAATTCTAAATACCTATACTGGGTAGAGCAATATTTGTTGTAGGTCACTGCTTTTCATGACTTTAAATATTCCTTGCCAATCCCTTCTGGCCTGCAAAGTTTCTTTTGGGAAATCAGTTGATAGTCTTATAGGAATTCCCCTGTAGGTAACTAACTTCTTTTTCCTTGCTGCTTTTAAGATTCTCTCTTTATCTTTAACCCCTAGAATTTTAATTATAATGTGTCTTGGTGTGGGACTCTTTGCATCCATCTTGTTTGGGAGTCTCTGTGCTTCTTGGACTTGCGTGTCTATTTCCTTTACCAAATTAGGGAGCTTTCCTTTCACTATTTTTTCAAATAGATTTCCAATTTCTTGCTCTTTCTCTTCTACTTCTGGCACCCGTATGATGCAAATGTTGGACCTCTTGAAGATGTTCCAGAGGCCTCTTATTCTATCCTCATTTTTTAAAATTCTTTCTTCATCTTGCTCTGGTTAGTTGTTTTTTGCTTCCTAATGTTCCAAATCATTGATCTGATTCTCTGCTTCATTCACTCTACTTTTGTTTCCCTGTAAATTGTTCTTTATTTCAATTAGTGTATCCTTTGTTTCTGACTGGACCTTTTTTATGCTGTTGAGGTCCTCACTAAGTTCCTTGACCATCCTTATAACCAGTGTTTTGAACTCTGCATCTGATAGATTGCTTAACTTCGTATCACTTAGCTCTTTTTCTGGAGTTTGGTTTGTTCTTTTATTTGGGCCATATTTCCTTATATCCACATTTTGGCAGTTTCCCTGTGTTTGTTTCTATGTATAAAGTAGAGCTGCTTTGACTCCATGTCTTGGTCATGTGACCTAATGTAGTAGGTGTCCTGTAGGGTCCAGTGGCACAGCCTCCCCTCTCACCCCAGCTGGGTACTTGAGGTGCGCCCTTCGTGTGGGCTGAGTACACACTCCTCTTGGAGTTGAGCCTTGGTTGTTGTTGGTAGATCAATGGGAGATGTTTACCTAGTCCAGTCAGCTGTAAGGATTGACTGTGACCACTGACCACCACCCTCTGCCCACTGTGGAGAATCAACTGTGCGGGGACTGGACAAGTGCTCTTGGGTGTGCAGCCTCAGGAGTTTTCCAGGTGGTTCATGGCAAGATCAGCCCCCACCTGTGTTTTGCCGTTTCTTCCTGAGCTATAAAACTATCTAAGATGGCTGCTACTTGTGCTGGGCTTGGAGATTCCCTGGTGAAACCAAGCTGTGAATCCAGGCTGGCTGCTGCTAGTGCCAGGCTTGGGGCTCAGCGAAGCCAGCTGTTGCTTGTTTGAGAGGATTTAGGAAGTCCTGAAGCATCAGCCAGGACCAGCCATTCATATGGAAATGCAGCTTGAGTAGGCCCATAAGATGGGTGCAGCAGAGTCTCTGGGGATGTTCAAGGTGGGTCAGACAGTGTTAGCCAGGTTGGTGGAGTCTCAGATATGGCACCAGCTTGCCAGCTATGTCGGGGGAGGGTTTAGAAAAGGGACAATGGCCTCTGCTCAGCTTTATGCCAGACACTTCCGTTTTCCCCTGTATATCGCTGGTGACTTTCAAACTCCTACCCTCCATGTTAGGGCTCAGAGGGAGTGAGTCTGAGTAGGTGAGTCCATATGTGGCTTCTTTAAGATAAATGCTTGGGGCTCTAGAACTTTCTTCCACCAACTCAATCCCTGCTGGTTTTTGCATTCAGAAGTTGTGGAGATTTATATTCCTGGTACTAGAACCATGGACTGTGACTTCTGGTGTGGGCTGGCAGTCCTCACTCCCAAGATATCCCTCCCAAATTTGTATGCACCACACATGGGTGTGGGACAGGCCTGTTCTACATCTGCACCCCTCCTACCATTCTACATGGATGTGGTTTCTTTAATTCTGCAGTTGTCAGACTGCCATTCAGTCAGATTGCATAGCTGTCAGACTTCCATTCAACTGAATTCCTGATGGGTCTGAGTGATGTTTGTTCTATTTTTTAGTTGCAATTTTGATGTGGTTTTGCAAAGAGGTGAGCCATATCTGCCTACACCACCATATTGACTGAAGGTCCAAAAAACTTGTTCTTTGAGATGATTAAAACTAATATACCTCTAGCCAGAATTACAAGGGAAAGAAACAAGATAATACAAAATACCAACCTTAAGAATAAGAAAAGTAAAAACACTACAGATTCTAAACATATTAAAAGAATAATAAGTTAACATTATGGACAAGTTTATGCCAATAAATTCAACAACTTGGATAAAGTAGACAAGTAACTTGAAAGACATAAACTAAGCTCACTCAAAGTGTGGATGTCCTCAATAACCTCTCTATGTCTATTAAATAGAGTTTGTAGTTACAAACTTCTTCACGATGAAAACTTCAGGCACAGATAGCTTTACTGGTGAATATTCACAAACATTGAAGACAGAAGTAATATTTTATACAACATTTTCTAGAAAGCAGAAAAGGAGTGAATACTTCCTAGCTCTTCTAAATAGGACCAGTATTACTCTGATTCCAAACTAGACAAAAACAAAACAGAAAAGAAATCACTGACAGGTATCTCCCATGAACATAAATAAAAAATCCTCAGCAAAATATTGAAAAGTCAAATGTTGCAAAATAAAAGGATGATAATACATGATGACCAAGTGGAGTTTATTCCCCAAAAACAAGGTCGATGTGACATTCAAATATTCATCAATTTATTTCTTGTATTAACAACCAAAAGAAAAGAAAACATAATTATCTCAAGACTCAGAAAAATCATTTGAATAAATACAATACCCATCCCTGATTTAAAAATAAATCTTAACAAAACAGAAATAGAAGGGAACTTTTATCAAATGTTTGAATGCTGTTTCCAAGGTAGCTTACAACTTCATTTCTTGTATAAATTATTATATCTGTGCAATTATAAAGGATTGGAGACAGCACTGTTAAAATCTACAATCTGGCATTTTAGTTACCACATTCATTCCCTCAGCACTAGAGTCCCTTGGGACTATGCTAGCTGTTATCCCAGCAAGCCTGGGCTTGTCTATGAAAATCAGCCACACTAAGGTGTAAATAATTAGTACCAGGCAGCTTAGTCTTGACTCTGTTAAAGGGGCGAAGACAGAGGAGATGGAAGAGACATTTGGGATTTCCTACCTTTTTAAATTTTATTACATGCTTTTGTTGTCCATTTCTGTCCCAGAATAAAGGCACAGTTTTAATAAGTGTTAAAATCAGATAAGAGAAAAGCATATAGAGGAAGAGGACTTTTCCAGGCTACACAAAACTTGAATGGGCTATGATCCATAGGCATCACAGATCTGAAGGGGAGAAGGAGATTCTATCGCAGGATTTTTGTCCCATTAACCAGGTCAGTTCTTGTACTCATTATAGCCTGAAGCCAAAGCCAATTTCTCCTCAAGACCTGTTCTGTCTGACAAATCCAGCCAGTTATCTTGCAGTTTAGAAACATAAATGTAATTAATCATATTATTCAGCTTTCAATAAGGGCCCTCAAATTCCTTAAGATTGCACAGAATCGGCTTAGAGTCAAAAAGAATGAAACTCTGAAGGCACATTTCCTGTTTATTTCTCTTGACTAAGGGCCTGTAGGTGAGAATGTGATCCTCACCCCTACAAAAACTCACATACATATACGCAAGACTATTTCTGCTTCAGCTCTGGAATCCCACACTGTGGACATAAACGGTGAGAAACCAGTGTTGAGTATATCATTTATGTACCACATCAGACAGAGGTAGATTTCTGCATCCTATACAGAGAGGAGATGAGAAGTAAGATAAGAGGGGTGCAGGACGATCGGTCATGTAAAAGAGTGACATGCTTTTACCCAGGAACTGGAGTTGTAGTCAGTGTTTCCAGGTGTGGGTCCCATGGGTTACATGGAGCTCAAGAGATAGTACCCACTTTTCCCTGCCTGAGCTAACAGTGAGAAGAGCTAGACAGAAGGAGCACAAATAGAAAAAAATACATACACCATCTTTATTACCAATAAGGCTGTTTGTAGAGAATGTGGGCTATGTCAGCAGCCACGTTGGCTTTGTAATACTGAATCATTGACTTAAACACCCAACTCTAAGCATTGCTGGGAAACCTAAAAATGGAAAAGAATCCTTCAAACAAGTGTGAGTCCACTCAGAGGAAGAAAGACCTTCCACCTAATTTTCATCCTCGCCGAAGAACAAATCGACAATGTGGGAAGGGTGACCGTGTTGGGTAGAGGCTACAGGGCTGCCCAGGACTTGGTGAGCGGGATGATTAATTACCAAGTAACAGGAGAGCATGGGAGTGGAAAGGTACTTTAAAAGTTTAAGGCAAAACGTACTGTTATAAAAGGGATAATTTGGAATGGTCTGGAGGGAAAAAATCTTAGCTAAGCAATCATTTTAAAATGCTCTAAGACTTTAAAGAGGGAGGCAACTAAAAAAAAAAACAAAACTTCTAAAAGGGACTAAGAAAAACCATAGAATGTGGGCACATATCCAAGGCTAAACCAAGGATTGGTGTGGATTTGTATGTCCGGTGTCAGGGAGATTAAGGTCCTCACTGAAGATGAGGCCCAAAATTCTAAACACAACAAAAAGAACTTTAAATACGTATTCCAATTAAAAAGAAAGAGAAATAGTCTAAGGAATATGATGTAATGTTCTCATACAAAGGCAACTGACTTAACATTACTCTTGGGTAAGTTATTTTATCTCTTCATGACAGTTACCTGCCTCAACAGGTGAAAAGGTATTAGACACCGAGGTCCCACCCAACTTAAATTTGCTTCCAATGTTCACAAAGGAGCATTACTGTAAGCTTAGAAGGAGAATATATATACCAAAGATCTTTCATTATAATTATAGCACAGTGAGAAAATGTGGGTTGAATTAATAAAGGAAAAGCTCCTATAAGTCCACTAAAAAATTGGTCATGTCACATTGACTTTATTTCTGCTGCTACATTAAGGGAAAATGTCCTTGACATAAAGTTTTTTGATTTCAGTGTGTATGAATCCTCCAGAGATATAATTTTGGATAAAATGATTGGAGAGTAGGGAGGAAAATGAGAGTGGAATTAAATGTGAACAACGGCTACAGTATGTATCTTTATCATTCTAACTGTGTGACCTTATAAACATCACTAAAGTTTTCTGGATCTGTTTTTGATGGGAAAAAAAGCACTTGGGCTGTTTAACCCTGAGCTGATTTCCTACTCCAAAATTCAAAGATTCTAAAGTTCTAGGAATTTGATATCAACATGTGAGGAGACTTCAGTAGACTGCAACAGGACCTTGTCTTAGTTTTGCACTGTTTGAGATCTTTATCTGAGACTTGGGTGAAAATATTTAAGGTCTGTTTATGAAATTCATGGATAACACACACCTGGATCTGGTAACTAAAATGACATGGTACAGAAATAGAATTTGAAAGAAATCTTAAGGGATTAAAGCTTACTGATTGCTTTTCTACTCAAATGAGAATACCTAGTTTAGCAGCAGTTTATATGTGTGAAAGAAACAATAGTGACCTCAAATTTAGTATGAACCAACAGAGTAATATGAGTGTGTGTATGTGTGTATGTGTAAGAAAGAGAGAGATAATTACACCATATTGTTGATATGTATCAATAGCCTTAAGAAATTACATTTCTTATTAGCTACACAAACATTTATTGGTGAATATTTATGATTATCTAAAATTAAAAAAACAAAAATTCAACAATAAGGAAAGGGTAGGGTTGAATAAACTATAAAAATCATTCCAACAGATTCTTACAAAAACAAAAAAGTGTTTCCATATAATTATATATTCATAAAATGATGAATATGACTGACTATTGAAATAAAAAATAAAAACAGGTTTACGACATAGTGCACCTAGTATGAATTCATGTTTTGTAAATAATTATGTATATGTAACAAGTTGTCTCAAAATTCCAGATGTACGTATGAGGAACATCTTTTCAGGTGTAGAGTGACCAGTGAACCATGGGACAGTGGCATGTAGTACTTCTAGCAGATATTTGTTGGGTTTGAGATATTCGGCACCCATTTCTTCTTCTTTTGGTAAGACCGATCCAGTTCCTTCTGGAGCCATCTCAGTCTCAGCTCTAGTGGTTGACATGTGACTCTAACTATGTTAATTAGTAACTTTCATTTTCCTAAGATAATGATCAATACTGGAATTGTCTGATTTCAATATTTACTGAAATCAGTAAAGGACTGATTTCAGTCGAATATTAACTTTCCGATTGAAGCTGGGAGACCATTTCCTTCCCTGAATTTGAACCTGGAAAGATGTTGGTTCAACCTATACAGTAACCATCATTTCACTGGCGTGCCAGAATTTGTCTGAAAGTAGAAATAATGGTGGAACTGGAGCTCAGATGTGCAGAGAGAATCTAAGTCCTGCCAGGAAGGGATGTCACAGGATGCAGCACCCAGTCAGGTCAGGGATCCGTGGCCACTCCTCAGAAACTTTACTTGTGGCTGGTAAGGCTGGCAGCCAGGACACTCATGGAGAACATGCACCTGCCTCCAGGCCCACAGAGGAGCTGGGGAGGTCCCCAGATGAGGTGGGTCACATTGGGGCAGGATCTGCGTGGCTCCAGCACTGGCTTTGAGCAGGCTCTGGCCTCCTGGACTGCAAACAAGGCACTCGGGCTCCCTCAGAGCCAGTGGCCAGGCAGGCAGTCTGAAACAGACCTGTCACAGAAAGCCATCAGGAGCTGAACACCTGCAACTCACAGCTGGAGGTCCTTAGCCCACAACTAGGAAGTCATGAAAGGGTCGGTCAGTTGTTGAAGCCCCGCCTCTTGCACTTTGATCTCTCTCTTCCCTTGCACTTGACTTCTGTGCACCTTTCTCCTTTGACATTTCCCTGGACACATCAGAAGCCTCCAGCTGACACATTCAGTACCTGCTAGAGCCGCAGAGGAATAGGAAGTGAAGGAGAAGCTCTCCCAGTTTCTGTTCTATTCTCTGCTTTCTTTGGTGTACAACTGGCTGTAGATGGGTAATTTGCTTTGTGTTTTGTTTGTCATTCGCTGCTGTCCCTTGCCAGGAGTCTTTCCCCCAGTGGTTTTCCCTGTCAGCAGTGAGGAAGGCCTGCCTGACTAGGGCCACCCTGCTGCTCCAACACCTGCCATAGGCCCTGGTCACAGGCTCTTCCTCTGGGATCCTGCACCTTTACCATCTGACTGTTACATCCAGCAGAGGAGGTGGTATCCTCTCCCCCAGACCACATGCTTCCCCTTGGGGGTCCTCCCTTTGGTGCACTGAAAGGACCCTCCAAAGAAGCCCGTACTCTCTGCTCATAATTCCATGAGGTTTTGACCCTCAAGAAGCATCAATATCCCTTGTGCAGGGCACAGATTTTCCCTCCCTCATTCAAGGCTATGATGCTGTACCATCTAGTACCAATCTACTTCCTTGTCCAAAGGAGGTGGAGATGAAGTTCCAAGAAGATGCCCCAAAGGGATGGTAAAGAACAAAGAGGATCACACAGAGACCAATGAACAGGATGATCAGAACAGCTCCCATGGCAGTGGGTATCAATCACTGACATCTAGGTTCCTGAAGACCAAGGGAGCCCTTACTTCCCCCAAGTGCAGTCCTGGGCCTCTGAACCTCAGTCTCAAGTACACGTAAGACAGCTTGAGTGGGAACAACCAGATGTCTCCCATGGGTTCCTTCCCTGGGAAGGGTGATTCCCCCAGCATAAGGTTTAGGCCTAACTTTTTCTGCAGTCCAGCCAGCCAGAAGTAGCATAATGCATCGGGGAGCGGGGGTGTGCCATTGCCAATACCACATTTGACGCCACTGGCTATATGTCTAGCTGGCCACTGGTGACAACCCACATATTCTCCTCATTGACACAGTTGCTACTGCTGGTGTTGGAGTTGCTGCCAAGAGGTTTAACACCGGGGACAGAAGCTCACTGTTTGCCAGCACATCTGCAAGCCCACATGTTGTGATGGGTCCCACAGCTCCCGTGGATGGTGGGAGCTATCAGGTCAGTATTTCCACCTTAGGCCCCACTCATTCACGGGTATCCAGGACATCAACATTACAGATGGACTTAGGAAGGCACGAAGCTGCTGGACATGGAAGCTGAGAAATGCCTGAGTTAAACGGCAAAGTGATCATTCTGCATCTGAAAAGTGGAGTGTGGGATGTGGCATTCTATATTATTTTTCCTTTCTTATTTTTTAATTTATCTCTACTTCCTAATTTTTCTATATTGAACATAAATTACTTCTGTAATAATGTCTTATTTTTTCCTAAATTGGCAAAAGAAAACCAGTCTTTGCATTAATTGACAGACAGTGTCCTGATCTAAGGAAACCTATCACTAGAAATAATAGCTATACTCCAATCTCTGCTGATTAGCTTACCTCTACACACAATTCTGATATCACACTTTCGGGCAACATCAATAAACTAGAGGGAGAATAGGAGTAGGAAAAATGGTTTGACATCATCTCTATAAGTAGTATTTGAAAAAACTGAAGTGTGTAGCCTGGACAAGTCTTCTGAGTGGACAGAAGACTACTATACCTAGTACAACATAGGTGCTTACTTCATTTTGTGAATAGCCATAATCCATAGATCTCGACACATTGCTGGAAGCAAATCCCAGGAGCTGGGAAATAAGGACAACATTCTCTCTTATCTGCCTTCTTTTCTGGCTTGCCCTTTGCCTCTAGACTACTCACCCCTAAAAAATCTTCCTGTTCTTGTTCCCAGTGACCTTCACCTCCAATCCACTTCATCTCATGTTGGTATCCTCATCACCCTGCACTGCTCTAACACTAAGATTTTAAACCACAGAATTCCAATGGCATTGGAAAACTTGCTAAACAAATGACCTCTGGGTGACTCTAACCTAACATGATTAAGACTAAATTCATTATCTTCTCATCCAAACGAGTTCATTGTTTGGAGTTTTATATTTGAGGTAACAGTGTCATACTGGCCTGTTAACAAATGTTTAAAACCTCGAAGTCCTCCCTCTCCCAACTTCAAATGCCTCTCCTTCAACATACCTCACACTCCTATTAGCTATTTTCTGGACTATAACAATAGTGTTCTAATTTGACTCCTTCTGTCTTTAAGCTGAAGGAAATCTTTCCCATTGCTCTCAGGTAAGTCTTGCCATTGACTCACTGATCATTGCACTCACTCACCAAAAAGCCTTACTAGCTCCCTTTTTCACTAAATCCTCTGGTTTGTTATGCAAAGCTTTTAACAAATGGATCCTAACATGTCTTTCCCAGCATGATTTCCAACAACTTTCCCATACACCAGCACTCTGATCCAAACAGCTTGGTCAACCCCTATAGCGGTGATGCTTCTCAGTCCCTCAACCTTCATACCACTCGTCTATTTACTTACACATGGACTTCAAACTGCCCCTGCCCTTAGCCCGCTTTCCTCTCTCCTCCTTTGAGTCAAAAAAGTAAGTTTCTCCTCTTTCTCTTTTTTTCTTCCCCTTCATCATATTTTCATAGGAATGTAGAAAATCGTTTGATTTTTTAAAGTAAAAAGTACAAAATATAGTGAGACGTGACATTATATACTTTGTATTAGTTGTTTACCTAAAGAATGGAAATATTTATTGAGCACCTTATATGTGCTAGGTGATGGGGGTAAGCGAATAAGATGGGCTTGTTGCTATTGTCTCACAGCTTAAGTTAGCACAGAAGACTATTGATAAATGATGAATAAGTGGTTGATTGTTTAAAATTATGATAAATCAAAAAAGTAGACTTTGCTATAGAAATGTATATAAACTGGACATGTAACATAAGTATAATTAATATATAAGAATATTTTATAATTCAAAACACCCTTTCAAAATGGAGCCATGTTCAGCCTAGCTTGAGTATTTGCTAGTTCAGTAGAAACAATTTTCCTTGCTGTACAACGGGATCTGACTGTCCTAAGACAATAATATCTGAGGGACAAAATGGGAAACTTAATTCCTACTCCTGTGCAAGTATAACTGACTGGTTTCACTGCAAACCCTAAGGCAGAAGTATAATATTGACTTTTCTTCCTGTTATTTCACTCTAGAGCAGCTATTTTCTGCTTTTACCAGTTGCATGCAGCCATCAATCGTGGTCAGTAATCTCCAACAAAATAAGAAGAGCAAAAGAGGCAAGTGATTCATCACTAAGCCTGCTGCCAGCTACCAGGGAAAACGCCATTTGTGCCTTGGAACTGGCAGGCACAATAGCACATTATTCCCAAAGGATCTATAACTTGAAATTTCTGAATGGGCTGAGCACCATTCTCAGCTGGTAGCCTACTATGCATGCACAGGCATGTATATTGTTCAAATATACTTTTTTCCCCCAGTATTGGGACAGTTCCCAGTATTTCTGTGATGAAAAAAACAAGGTAGATTTTCACATTTTATTTTCTCCCACTGAAAGAATGCCTTTCATTGTGACAGTTTAAAACTCCCCGTGACTCTCTTAAACAAGGGCTTTCTCTTCCTCAACACAAGGCACCATCCACACGTTGGCACCTCTGACTGCCGCCAGTACATGAGTACTGAGAATAACAAATTACAGGCCATGAGCATCATAAGTGGAAGACAGAAGGCCACCATCACGGCCACTTTTATGATGTGGTGTGTGAGTGAAAGAAGGGCCACTTGGACAGAAAGTGACATTTCAATTAGAGACAGCCCCATTGGGAATGAGACCACCTAACAAAATTGACCAGACACAAAAGGTTGCTAGGGAGAACCGGTTATTTTATGGCCCTCAATTGAAAGGAAAAGGCAGTGAACTAATAAAAGCCACCGTTATTGTGTCTTAAATTAAATGCCGTTTGCATGTCCTTAAGGACTATGAGCACATTGTTCATATAGGAAATTTTCCGCCACAAGCCATGAATGTCGCTCTTGCAACGAGGGATAAAGGAGGAAATGAAGAAATAAAATATGCTTTTCCAGGCATTTTCCCCTTTTCCTGGGGGGAAGAAAAGAAATTTTGTGGCAAACATATTGGAGACATTGTTGAAGAACAGTTCCTCTTCATATAAAGGTTGCCTCTGTAAAGCCGCCAAGGTCAGTGCCCTGGCGGACTGTCTGCCAAGGAAGTGCCAGTTGCGGGATCTGCACCGTGGCAGGCATGGAGGCCGGCTTCGCTCTCCCACCGTCCCCATGAATCACCATTCTTTGCCCCTTTTCCCACTCTTGCCGCCCCTCTCGTTGGAGAGATCTCTTCCCTCACTTGTAAGCTGAATGTTCCCTTGTTTGCCAGGAAGCCAGGCTTGCTGAATGTAGATTTCATGGAAGTCACACAAGAGAGGCAAACAGTAATTTTCTAAGTAATCTACATAAAAAATGACCTTAAAAGACACAAAGAGCTCTACTTGGCCCATGATGCATCATCTGTGTTATTTTAAAGGAGGGGAGGAATATATGCGTGTATAAATATATATATATATATATATATATAATATATATTATATATACATAGACTTTTTTCCTTGATAGATACACATATACAGGGTCTGGCATAAATAATGCCCCCTTTTTGTTATATAATCTTTTATTACAAAATCATAAGCATGTAATTCTGTAACATAACAATATCACACTCAAGCACACCATATGACATTTTAGATGAAATGTTCACATTAAAACTATAAATCATCACACCCATATTATTACCCTGCCAACCACACTCAAACAGGCATTACTCCTGCTGAACCCTGTGTATGTGTGTATACATATATATGTTTTCATCTTTTTTATCTAATGATTTTTTCTTTTATGAAGTTGTATGAGAAAAGTATGCGTTCAAACTAGCTGTTCTAAGTTTTCAGTCTTTTCTCCAGTATAGTCAGACCATTTAATACCCAGTTTCTAGGGTCCGATACAGTGAAGAGTTATAGTTCATTTCTCTTATTTTAACATATAAGATAAAAAGGACAATTAAACACATAAGTGTTCAATGAAAGATATTCTCCTAATCTATAAGATGTTTCCATTGTCATTTGGATATTGCATTACTTTCCACAGTCCTCAAAAGTAAAAATTTTTAGCATATGTAATTTCTAGCTCTGACCCTTTTGGCACTTATTCAAGTTATTTTTATGTGGAGACTTTACAGGAATTTAAAAAGGATTAGATAACCACTTGCAGTAAGCTGTATCTCTTTTACTCTAAACACTCCTTAAGGCAAACTGTCGCTCACCTTTAGGTCATCTGTCATTAAGATGTATCGAGGCTTGATTAAGTTCACGAGGCAAACACTGCATGATCGTTATTATGATTTGTTTTATAAGACAGACGGGAGGATTTCAGGCTATATTTTGAATTATATATTGTCATAGTTACAATTATTTAAAACCATGGAAAACACAGAGATTGCTTATCATAAAAACCATCCTTTGTGGTGCCCAACATTCTTGGCACCAGGGACCGGACCAGTTTTGCGGAAGACAATTTTTCCACGGGTAGGGGTGGGATATGGTTTTGGAGTGATTCAAGCACATTGCGTTCAAGCTCGCCTACTGATGTGCGGCCCAGTTCCTAGCAGGCCCAGACAGGTGGGAGACCCCATGGCCCTGAGGTGGGAGACCCCTACCTTAGTACATCTTAATATCAATTAATGACCTATATTGTGCTAACACAGAACTATGTCCAATTTTTTCTCTCCCTGAAATCACACCTCTTAATGATGAATGAGTAAAACTACCAAATACTGTTCTGTTTAATATGTTATATGCTTCCATGTTTATGACAATTTAAAAAACAATCATATTAAGCTAATTTTGCATAAGAAAGAAACATATTTGTTGCAAAATTCAATACCAGCTGACAACATGCTGCAAATTGAGATCAAAACAGCTGCTGGGACATGAAATATCCATGGTGCTGTGATTCCGCTGTAGACCTTTTTCAGGAGTTATTCTTCATTTTCCCATTGCTTTCACTAACGAAACCAATAGAAGTCATCAAAATTAAATTTAATAGGAAGTCAGATCACTCAGAATCTGCAACGGGAAGAAAGACTCAGTGTAGCCGGCTCGTTCAGCTCAGCCCAGATGGACAAACAACTAAAAGCTGTTTGGCACCCTGGTAACAATCTTGGCAGAGATTTGGAAGATTGAATGGAAATGAATCCTCAATGACTTCCTACTATTTAGGTGGGGGGCTCATGCCAGAAGGAGATTGAGACACAGGAATTACAATTACAGAATGAGGGAATTGGGTATTTAGAGACTTCTCCTCAGGATGAAAATGTAAGTCATTTCTCAGCAGACAGCTATTCCTCCATTAATTAGATTTAAATGAAAACAAAGGCGTTCTTAATATACACTTAAAATATTAATTTCCTTTGAACAACAAGCATTCCTGTTGGTCTTCTGAGATAACTTTAGACATTTAAAGACAATTACGCTCCACCATGAGTATTCTCAGGTCTAGGATATGAATTTCCCTTTCAGGACAATGTCAGTTGGAATTACATTAATATTTGATATTTGATTCTAATGCTACGAATCTCTTGGTGATTACATTTTGAATTTTAAAGAGGTGAAATATTGTGTGCTAGATTAAGCAACCCTTGCCCACTCATGTTTATTTTGGAAAATACATATAAAATAAAGTCATCATCAATCATAAATTATAGAGTGAGAACATCTTTCCTTGCATAATCAAGTTTTTGCTTACGTCGGATTAGTTATATGCACCTCTATTATCCAGTATGGAAGCCACTAGCCACCAGACTCTACTGAGTATTTAAACTGTGGCTAGTTTGAATTGACTTGCAATATGAATATAAAATACCAGATTCTGAAAGACACATGAAAAAAGAATAAAAATATCTCAATAAGGATTTTATGTTAATTATATGTTGCAATTATATTTTAGATATGTAGTATTAAATTATTATTATTAAAATTAATTTCACTTGTTTATTTTTACCTTTAAAAATGTGGCTGGCAGAACATTTGAAATTACATATGTGACTGATATCATGTTCCTATTAGATAATACTAGTATATATTCCTGTAGTTAATATAGAAACAAATGTGAGAAAATCACTTTTTTTTTTTTTGCCTAGTTCATTTTGTATGTTTTATGCAGCCTACAGGGATATTTCGTCTGGGAGAACATATGAGGATCATGTTAGGCGGAAATATTTCACATCCAAAAGATGGCCCTCAAAGTCAGCAGCGCTGCTATGAGCACCAGGATAGACTGGTCCTTCATTGTGAGGTGATGATGTAATAATTTACTCCCCAAATGGATAAGAGTCCTGGGGCCACAAGCACATCAGAAAACAAAATTTAATTCATTGTGCGGAAATATTCCTTTAAAATCTAACCCACAACACTATAAAATATTGAACTCATTATTTCTTATTCTATTGGAAAGCTTTGTCTATTTCTGCATTCTATAGGTTAAAATGGAGGGGTACAAGCACTTTCCATTAGTTTGGTGCCCACATCATTAAATATTTGGCAAATACAGTAAATCTTTTAAATAATTTGTCTTTTTTAGTTGAAACACGTCTCTGTTTCCTTAGGCCTTTTATTGTCTTCAAAATCAAATCGACGTTCTCCTGATTCGCGTCCTACAGCAGTTGTTTCTCTAACAGGCGTAGAGTGAACTGGCATCAATTCACAGAAGATGTTGGGCTAGGAAAGAAGCTATATTCGTCTCTTTTTATAAGGATGGACTTTGATTACCGATTACATTTTCTTTATAAATTAGTAAAAAACTAGCCAGTTGTTAGTTTACGTTCGGTCTAAAAGACGGATGCAGTGTGATACATCTAGGCTGACAGCTTTCTATCCTTATTTAATCCATACCACAAATTTGTAGACAA
>PVJI01006544.1:0-85455 GCA_004026765.1 Micronycteris hirsuta | reverse complement strand
GGAGGTAGTTTTTATTTATTAGTCCATTTTAGAGTTGCAGAAAGCAAGACTCAGTGTGCCAGTAACTTTTTCAAGGTGACACAGCTCCTAAATGCTTGGGCTGGGGCTCTAACCCATGTGCGACGAACTTAGCTTTCAATTGAGAGGTTCCTCCTCTAGTTTCTAAGACACAACCCTTCTAGGCTGGTGGGAAACGGTGTTTTAGCTCAATGCTGTCTGACTGGCAATTAGGGAGGATTAAAGAGGGAAAACAGTGAGTCCAGAAAGATCCCCCATCGCTTCCCTGACAAAAAGTCAATGCATACATGCCAGTTATTCTGTATGTTGATCACAGGGGTGTCTAAATGTAGGACAGGATTCAGAAGTAAAGTCAGCATAGGGGATCACTGTGTTAACACTGTCTCTGAAACTCTAACTGGTCTGTTGACCACAGAGCAGTAGCATTACTCAGTAAGCCTAGTATTGGCATTTTGTCTTTAGCAGACATTTCTGTTTCTTCCTTTGGTCCTCAGGTGAAGTTATTTGCTTGTGTTTAGAGACTATGTTGCATGAAAAAATATGTGCTGTATCTTTAAGGACTAGAATGATACTTGACTCAGGGAGGAGAGCTGCTCAGCCTGGAGAGGCCGGTAAGAATGCAGAAACTGAGGGCTTGACAGATTTAAGCTTCCCATTCTCTCTGACTCCCAGGCAGGCGCTCACTGAAGGAAAGTTTGGTTAAAAATGTCACACTATGTCAACTATTCCTGTTGTTCTCTCACTGGCAGTCCATCTCCCAGCATCTCCCCGCCCCTCCTCCCTTGCATGGTTGAGGTTGCCTGAGTCAAGAAAATACATATGCTGCAATCCCACTGTGTTCACACAGAGAGAGGAGTCACAGGCAATGCAAATCCAAAATAATAGGCCATCAAAGAGATTCTTTCCAATTAGCTCTGCAAAGCACGTGCTGGGTACATAATCTCTATTTGAACAGAAGGGCTTCTGATGTCTGGGGAATATTTAAGCCTTCCAAAGAATCAGTGAACTCACTCTGTAATTGCCAAAATGTCATCTATCTCCCCACCCCACCCCCCTTACTGGCTCCCTTCTCACTGCCTTCCACTCCATGAACCCTAACACCTCTGAGCACCAGTATTCTGTAGAAATGGCCCCTGCTTATGCTCACTGGTTCCCAAACTCCCTAGAGAGAAGGGATCTCAGGAGAACAATAGGTTGAAGTCATCTCCTTCAGCCTAAGAGGCACCTCATGTAACCAACAAGGGAATGAATAATGCCAGTATAACTTGAAGCAAGCCTTGGCTTGCTAATTAAGTGAATTTAGATCCTTCAATATTTATTGTCTTCAGTGTGTCTAGGGTGTGTGGCATCAGTGGAATTACTGCTATTCAAAGGTAAGTTTCCGAAGGCCACACACAAGGTGCTCCCTTCGTTTTGCATATTGTGAAAAGAAGATCGATGTTGTATAGTGGGTGGTGCATTGCTGTTCATGGTGAGGCCGTCAGAGAAAAGACTATTGCAGGATTTTATACTACAGGGTGTAATTAGAAGCACTGATGTTTCATTGAAGCACCTGATCTTCAGAAACAAAAGGGTTAATTTGTTCATACTCCAGATTGAGTGTGTGTGTGTGTGTGTGTGCGTGTGTGTGTGTGTGTGTGTCAGAAGTGAAGATGGGCATTGGCACAGTGTTTTCCATAGCCGTGTACAGGACCCCTTCCACAGGAAGGGTTCAACCAATGTTTGTGGAATGAAGAAATGGGAATCAGATCATTAAAAAGGAAGTTGGTAAATTAGGGGATTGGTCGATCAATATCTGATTTCCAGCTTTAACCGAAGCTTCTCCTGGCGTTTTACACCTCTGTATTATTCAAGCGTGACTGCAATGAATGGCCATTTCATCGAGTGCCCTCATCCCTCTCCCTGTCTGGGTCTGCTCCTCTCCCTACCGCGGAAGCAAATGAGCTCCGGCCTTTTAAAAGTGAATAATAAACCCTCAGCCTGTCGGGCTTCGGCTGGGGTTATTGATGGGAAATGGCTTGATGAAGAGCCCCTGTTTCGGTGATAAACTTGTGTATCAGAAAGTAAATCTAGTGGAAAAGAAAATCTATCCACCACTTGTACTAGCAGTTAGGAGTCTTACACTGACAGTAAAGATTCATTTTCTTTTAATTCCGACTAACTCTGAGTCTTCTTCCTTCGTACCCAATCTTTTTATTCTCCCTATTCCCCTCGCCCTCCAAAAGGGGGTATTGCGTGTTTACTGATGAAGGTAACATCATTTTGCACTTGCAAATCACTTTTTCATCCTCAAAACTCAACACCTTACATATGCTAACACACAAATCAGACAAATACCCCAAGGAACTGCTTGTCATTAAATGTAATTCAATAAACGGAACTTTTTTTCAGTAAACTGAAAAACACAGTTTTTATTTTTTTTAAACTGGCTTTATCCAGCTGTATCAAAATGAAACTCAGGATTTCAGGAAATAATAATGCCATTGGTAATATTTCGACTATGATTCTAGCACATTAGTTATATTTAATTTAAACAAAACAATCATAGGAGGAAAGTATTTTTCTCCACTTAAGAAGTGAGGAACCCATGGCTCAAAATTTTGCGCCTTGCCAGAAGTTACACTGCTAGTAAGTGTCAGAGCAGGAACTTGCAGTCAGGTTGTGTCATTAGGAAACACATGCCTTTTTCACTCAATATTACACTATCTGTGTAGGCCACAGAGATTAGTTTACTGGTGTGGATAAAGAGGTCACAGATTGCATTTGAACATATGTTTATGAGTTTACGAGACTATTTCTTGATGTGAAAAATAATTATACAACCTCTTCAAAAAGAGCAATCAGGAATGTGGTAGGCAGAATAATGCTTCCCCAAAGACATGCCTAAAGAAGGTAATCTGTGGCTAGGTTACCTTCCACGGCACAGGGGATTAAAGTTGCTAATCAGCTGACCTGGAGATAGGGAGAATGTCCTGGGCTATCGATGTGGCACCGATGCAATCATGAGGCCCTCTTCTCTCTACTCTAAGCCATTGGTAATAAGACCATTATCAATAAGAGACCCTTCCATCACACTTTCTGAGGACTGTCGCCACACTCGCTTATGTGTCGTCTTGACGTTTTCTTCTAACTCCTCCATGCAGGTTAATATAATGCTCTCAGTGAATTCACAAATATCTCAAAGGCAAGGAGCTGGTGCACTGTCTGCTTCATGTAACTATATTGTGCTATTTGTACAGTGCTTGTTTAGGGACTCAACCCTGCCCCGTAGGACCGTTACCGTTTAGTTACAGGAGTAGAACTGAAAGCTCGGCTGAGCCCCTTAATTCAACCACCCTAACCCCATGAGGACACTGAGACACTGGAGAATTATTTTCAATTCCATTGCCTATCTTTTTCATTTGTTTTCTCATCTTGAGATGAAATTAATTATGTTCTAAAACTTGAGGCCACAGAGCTTCTGTATAGGCGTTAGGAAACAAAGAAATCAGCCTTCAGTGCCCTTAGCGCGAGATTGTAAAATACCAGCTGACAAGGCAAATTTTTTGTTTTGGCAATTAAGGGCTTTCTTGGATGAGAATATTTACAAGTCAGGGAATTTAACATACGCACCAGACACTTGGCTTCTCTTGAAAAGGTGGCGACTCTAGACTCACATCCTTGAATAATCATAAGTGGGAACTGAGTGGCCGCTGTCCTCTTTAGTTGGGGCCTGTAACTCTCCAATTTGCCACATAGCTGGACTCACTCAGGGATATTACCTGCCTGGCCCCCGTGAAAATTTGAGTTTGCATCCTCTGTTTTGAATGTGTTTATCCACCTCTGCATCAGCTCCAAGTTTTCAAGGTCTAAGCTGGCCTGTGCCAACCACGGCATACCGAATGCAGCCAGCCCTCCAGGAAAGGCCTTCCATCCCAGCCAATGCGAGCTCCATCACTCTGATACCTGAGGAGTGCACATGGCCACTGGCATTTCCACAAGGAAAACCACAGGCCCCGGAACCTGCTAACACATCCATCTCTCAGTCAGGGAGCTCCAACAAGCATAAACAAGCTTGGGGAACATTGGGAAGCCTCCCCGACCCATCCTACCCTTGGCTTTGATCCCCTAGCAGAATATCAGAGAGAAAACAGGGTTTTGGAACTTAGTGTTAGAACACACTGTAAGTAATTAAGCTTCTGATCGATTTAACAGGATGCTGGTCTACATCATCGAAGGTGCCAAATCCCCAAGTTGCAACTGGTAAGTGATATTATAGATGAAGACAGAGGACTGATTTCTTCCTGATCTGAACTGGCAATCAGTCGATGCCTTAGAAGATGACAACTGCCTTATATTTATGATGGATATCCCAGCATTTAGATGTATGAATGGTATCTGCCAACTCACCGTGCTGAGCAATTTGCCTTAATCAGAGCCTACAGAAGCCAGTATCGCAGGCTAATTATAAATTAGAGGAGAAAAATATTTCCTTTCAACTGAATGTCTCTGCTTTTAATTTTAGAGAGCCCTTTCTCCTTGAGAGTGCGAGGAGGGGAGTCTCTCTCTTTTGTCGTTTGTCTTTTCCAGGAGTTATATCGTATTATACTTTTTTTCTGGCCAGACTAAAAAAAGAACTTGCCTTTTTCAAGTTTCCTCACAGAGAAGCTTGCTACATAGTTTTGTTGGCTATTCCTGCCCTTCTGTGGCCCTATCCTATTTCCAACTTCTTTTAAGAAGATAAATCATTACCAGCAAAGGCTGTCTATTCTGAGGGGACCTTTGCCAAGAGAGTGTCTGGGGCTCCTTCCCTTGTTTATTTTTTCACTAAAGAGAACTACATCTGATGCTTCTCATATTTAAATAGTTGGACTACTCCAGGGAAAGGAAGAGAGAAGGCTTGCAAAGGGGACCCCAGGGTCTTTCTTCACAGGGATGGGGTTGGTTTAGGTCCCACAGGGAGATGAAAGGAAATGTGGTCACAACTGTTAGAGAAAACAGTACATGAGTCAAGGAGCCTTTGGGTGACAGTTCCTCTTGCCTTGAAAATGGATGCTGTCCACCTGGTGGCTCAGAAGTGAATGAAGCCTGAAGGATGCTCCCACAAGCAAAGACAGAGTGCTCTTTTCAGAAAATTTTGTGACTTTTATCATGGCTTTTAAGAAATAGTCTGAACGTTTGGGTTGACATGCTTCATTACAATTGCTGGAATTTTGGGCACAGTTGTTTTTACAGTTGAGTGTTGAAGAAGAAAATCCTACCAAAAGAGAGGTCCCTGAGATCTGGAATGTGACCTGGCACTCACAAGCAGGCCATGTTATTCTCTTGCTGGACATGGGCCGTGCCACAGAGCACCAGTCTCAGAGAGGTCACTCTGAGACCATGACAAAGTGAGACAAAACAAAGGACTTCTTAATTTTGTCCATGCAAAATCTAATTTCCATGTCCTCTCTTGTGTTCCTCCCAGAGCCTGTGCTTTCCATGATCCTGACTATTTTAATATCACCATATTGTAATCCTGATTTACCCGTTTTTCTACAGCCTACCTATTAAGCTCTGACAGTTTAGGATAAGGACCATGCCATTTATCACTTTAAGATTTCTATACGCAGTGACCAGTACATAATACATGTAAGCTGGATGTATGAATGAATGAACAAATTTCTTTTGCTCAGAGCATTATTTCTTGTTGCTTAACCCTTGAAAGTAATCCTTGTGAAGCATTGTTTACCCACTGAAGGACATTTGGACTACACTAAGAGAAAATAAAATATTGTCAGCAGCCTGGGAAGACTGCCTATATTCAGTAGAATTGTAATTGTCACAAACCTAAAACACATAATCCTCCCACAAAGCACATTTCAGCATGACCTCGTTGAGCTTTGGCTCATTTGGAGAACTCAGGGGTCACTTCGTGCAGTGGAAGGTTATATTGCATGTATCTCATCCAGGTGCAACCCCTCTGGGCTCTTGATAGCATGCTAACATGTAACCAAATATGCAATATCCATTCTGGATGCACATGGCACACATTCTATGGTCTCTTAGACCAACGCCCTTAATTCAGCACAGTTGACCTGCCTTAGAAGTCTCTATGGTGTCCTGGAGAAACCAGAAGATTCTAAGTCAGACAGACCTGCTCCCAAATCCTCAGTGTCACCACTTAGCAGTCCAATGAACTTCAGCTTTCTCAAGTGATCCTGATATTTTCCACCATAAGATAAAAGATGATAAAATATATAAAGTGCCTGGTGACAGGTTGTAACAGAATTTGTTTCAAAAAGGTATAATACCTACTACTGGAAATTCAAACTACATGTTTCTAAGATCAATTCAGAAGAGGAGAGAAAAAAAATCTAAAAATAGGGGAAGGAAAGCTTCTTCCCATCCTTGAAGCCTAGAGCCCCAACCTTTTACTCTGGAGATTTCAATAATTAATTTCTATTTTAATTGACTCTGCAAGTGATTCATGCCTCACACTCTAACACACTTTCCGTGATGCTGTGCAGGAAGGAGCTTTTAAATCAGTCAGTGAGCATAATGAACTCCAATTTTCCTTCGACAAGGGCAAAATTACAAACGTGCTTTTCACTTCCAGACAATTAATTAATTTGTTTACACGATTTCTTCGCTTTGTTTTATTTCATAATTCCTTCCTCTCCACTTGCCTCATCTCAAGGGCTTATTATTAACTTTTTCAGGTGTTCCTTCAGGGTAGAGCTGAGTATAATTTAAGGGGCATTCTTTGCTTTAATGAATCTTGGATCGAGGAATGAAGGAATAAAATAGACCTCAGAAATAGCTCTAGGAGATAGGTAGGGTTGACAGTGTTCACAGCTATACCTCATAGCCTTCCTTGAAATGTAAGATTACCTGTTAGAGTACATCTCTAATATCAGCATCCGGAAAGTACTGATGCTTCTTGCAGGGTGTCTGGCCCCGGGAAGGCTCACATGTGGTGTATAGTGGACAACATGAACGTGACGCAGAGGACCCCAGATATTACAACTTTCTGGTGTTCTGGGACATTTTCTAATGCATTCTCGTGCAGATTTTGTTTTTGCCTGAATGATCATGGCCACATTCCCATTACACACTCTTATCTCAGCATTTTCAACGGCTAATAAGCTGCTCTTGGCAGGCAGAGTCTTTCATGCTTTGCTCTTGTTTTTTAAAACATCGCCATGTTTATTATTGATTTGGGGCTCTCCCATAAATCTGTGTTTTTAAACTCTGAGTAGAATTCACACAGGTTCCCCTAGGAGAGTTTTATTTTACAGAGTAAACGTAAAAAGGCATGCAAACTTCTGAGCTCTGTGGCATTGAAAAAGTTCAAACAGAGTTTAGAGGGGCTAGGTTCGAATGTTCATTTATTTCTTCCATAGATACAGTGTCTGGAATAGAAGATGCACTATATCTCTGGAAAAAATAAATGGCATAATAGTCACTTTAGACACAAGAACTATTTTAATTTATTAATTTGACATGATTATAAATATTAGAGCCCTTGCACCCCAAACCTCCTTATAATGAAGTAATCAGAGGTCGTTATTTATACAAAAGCACCATATTTGGTCCCATATCATGTTCCAGCCCTGAACACAAATTGAGAAGCTGACTGAAGTATGCCAATCAACATTTGTACCAATGTCCTGAAAGGTGATGTGAATAAGTCGCCGGGCTTCTCTAAGCCTCAAAGTTTTCATCGATGGTATGATGCAAGTATACTAGAATGATCTCTCAGCCCCTTCCAGCAGCAACATGACATTGTGAGGTCCTTTACAGTTTTCTCAGTAGGAGCTAGAAAAGGATGAGAGAAAGCAAGAACCCCAGAGTCCCTACTCCCAGGCTTTTTCCTTAGGGAAAAATGTATGAAAGTAAGAAGCACATTCACACATTAAATACATATATTAGATCTTAATTGCTATAAGTTGTTATCAATCTATTAATTACTATGAAGCATTAAGTAAGCTGAGGATTTTACTTAAGTTTTTTCTCTGACAAGCTCTGGCTAATTAGAATAGACTGATTATCTGTCTCATTTTTTTGCCACTTTTAACATGTGTGGTCATTATTTGTTATTCATAGAATTGATATACTACTCAACTATTGATAATTACAATTATTATTGGTGTGTATGTAGGTTCCTTCAGAAAATTAAAAATAGAACTACCATATGATCCAGCAATTTCACTTCTGAAAATATTCATAAAGTAAACAAAAACACTCAGTTGGAAAAATATCTGTGCCTCCATGTTCATAGTAGCAGTATTTACAGTATGATAGTTAAGACATGGAAACCACTCTAATATCTATGTGTTCATCGATGGGTGAATCTCACAACTTAATATCTATCTATCTATCTATCTATTTATCTATCTATCTATCTATTACCCACCCATCCATCTATCTGTATATATCTATAATAGAATATTACTTAGCCATAAAAATGAGAAAAATTCTCATTTGGGACAACATAGATGGACCTAGAAGGTATTATGCTAAGTGAAATAAGTCAGACAGAAAAAGACAAATATTTTATGTTCTAAATTATATGTGAAATCTAATTAAAGAACAAAACAAAAATATATCAAACATATAGAAAGAGGTATCATATTTGTATACCAGAGGTGGGGACTGAGGGGAAGGAGGAATTGGAAGAATATTATTAAAAGCTACAAAAGTTCAGTAATAAAATAAATAAGCAATACATAACATGACAACTATAGTTAAACTATAGTATGATATACAAGTATAGAAAAGTTGTTAAAGTTGCAGATTCTAAGAGTTCTCATTATTGGAAATTTTTTTTCTTTTTATTGTATCTATATGAAATAATGGTTTTAACTAAACTTATTTTGGTAAACATGTCACAATGCGTGTAAATCAAATCATGATGCTATACACCTTAAACTTATACAGTGATATGTGCCAATTATTTTTCAACAAAACTAGAAAAAGTGAATAGAGATAATAATGTCTACTTCATAGGAGTTTAGTGAGAAACCAATAAGCTAAAATGTGTAAAACAAAAAATATCATAAATGACATTGAGTAATCACTTGACAAATATAAGGAGTTCTTATTATCTAGTTTCTTCCAATTAACAGGTGAAGACTGGACTAACCTACACCCCGTACTTCAGCAGAGTTCAGTTATAGGTTTTATTTTTTATGAAAAAAATTCAGGAATAGAATGGATGGTTCCTAATTGGGAAGACTTTGAGAACCACTAGGAAACTCTAGTAGACCCGC
This sequence comes from Micronycteris hirsuta, assembly GCA_004026765.1. Classification (NCBI taxonomy): domain Eukaryota; kingdom Metazoa; phylum Chordata; class Mammalia; order Chiroptera; family Phyllostomidae; genus Micronycteris; species Micronycteris hirsuta. Next base: position 76,204 of record PVJI01006544.1, on the reverse strand, counting down.
TCCCCAAAAGAAGACATATTGAGGTATGCAGAACTGCCTCCAGTGCACATTTATTTATTAATATTAGCTAAGAGTTCCAACTATTTCAACAGTTTCTTCTCAAATTTCTGTGAAAATAGTATCACTCTTGAGCAAGGACAAGGGACAAGTGGGGGGATGTAGGAGTAGTCACCTCGGTGCAGCTAGATACCTAGATCCATGGTGCTTCTCTCTACCTTGCTCCATCGTGACACATACAGAAAATGACACTCACAGCACACTGGCGTGAGCAGACAAGGCTGCTCATGACTGATGAAGACTTGTCTAGAGGACCTGGCTTCCTACCTCAACAGACCACCGTAGGTATGTGTGAGAGGTCAGACCCCTCAGCTCCCTGGTCTCAGGCTGACATGTGCTGGTTGGTGAGTTCTGGCATCAGAGGCTTTCACAAAGGTCCAAGGCATGGTGTTTGGGACCCCAACAGAGAGAACTTCAATGCTTCTCATTTTCTTCTCAGACTAATACAGTCGATTTATTTTATAACTTAGTTTCTGAATATTATAATGAATGGACTATTTACATAATCAAATTTCAATATCAGGAGAAACATTCTTAACTTGTTGAAATAGTTGGGATAGATGATGCTATCCTGCCATAACATATTAAGCATCCGTATCTTACTTAACACACGTGCTACATACCTATCCACATACTCATGCTTATTTCTCATCCATGTAAATGCTAATGGGGATGGTGCCCTATCTACATCTTATTCAAAACTCTCTATAACACAAGTTTGCTAAATCTCAGAGAAGAGATGTCAGGGAAAGACAGAGATGAAGGACAAACGGAGATGACTCTTAAACTGCAGCCTAGAAGCCACATGTTGCACTTCTGAGAATTCGTTCCACGTCTACCAGCCATGGGAGCTGGGGAATGTAGAGGGACACATAGATAATTGATGATTGGTTTCTTCCTCACTTAACTGAAGCACTCTCGAGTTTTAGATCATATGTTACATTCTGATACCTTAGTAACTTCGGCTACTTTTCTCTTAGCAAATCATATCTCAAGTCAATAGAGACCCAAGAGAGAAGAGGCCCACTAAGTACAACATATTATAGAAAAAATATGTCTACTTACTTATGCTCAAAAAAAGTATTAGACTAAATGTCATGGTCTGAACCCTTCTCACAGCTACAGAGAAACATCCTCGGTGGTTTTATGGATCACATTAAAGATCAGGCCCTAGATAGACACAACCCTATCGTTTTCTTCATCTTGCACTCAAATTGCTTTTCCTCTGACCGTATTGGTGTTTGGTATACCTCAATGTAGCATTGTCTGTAAAGTGTCATCAATATTTTCCTTTTTCTATGAGCATGTTGCATAAAATGTGAAAAGCTGACATAAGTTGAGCCATTTTAAAACGCAGCCAGAGCGGCATGTTTCACTTCCTGATGCTCTGGATTGTTTGAACTGGGCTAGACCTTTAAACCGGGCCAAGCCAGCACTGCCTTCCAAACAATTGTCTGTTAGCTAACAGGAAAGCCACTGGCACCCTGGCCACAAGGACTAATGTTTATGAACTCTCCGTTTGGAGAGAGAATCAGTAACAACTCATCTATAGCTGAAGAGGAATTCGGCTTTATAGAACCAATAGAAATTTATTTCTTCAATTCATATAGTGATACTCTTCCTTTTCTTATAGAAAACCTTTGTCCTCATCCTGTAAGTGGGGCACTGTTTGGGTTTCTGCCTGAATCTGTGCTCCCTAAATTGTAATTCTTTAATCCCAAATAAATGCTTGTTGCCTCTCATTTTGGCTTTTTAATGTTAGGTTAACAAAAATTAGTTTACTCTAAAAATCTCACAATACTACCCCTTCCCTACCTGGATGTTATGACACGTAATGGATATGTCTCAATGTTCTATCCTTCCTTCCTTAAACTGAATTAAATTAATTTTGCAAGGTGAATTTGGTGAAAGATGATTAAACGCTTTAATTGCTGCTTAAGTCCAAAGCAACTAACTTCATATCTTCCATTGAAAAAAATACTCCTTTGAATCAAGTCTCTGGACTTAGAGATCACACAGGGCAGTCATATCCTTAGTTGTTACAAAGCTAACAAATTAGGTTATGTGCATAAAATTAGCTGAACCGATGCAATGGGACTTTACCACTTCAAAGAGGATTGGGAAAGAGGCTGAGTACAGCTAATTAAGCTGTGTATTTAAATACAATTGCAATAAATGGGACTGGAGGGTTGAATTCTTATCTATATTCTCAATGCAAACGTTAGGACAGTGTGACATTTCTACTAGCAGATAAAGGAAATTATATAGAAAATATAATAGAAAACTTTAATAAGGATAGTTCTTCCTGTTTCTGTGAGAGAAGTAGACCATGTCTAAGAGCCACTCATTTTAGAGGGCCAGCTTTGATTTATGTTGTTTCTATAGTATTTCTCATCAATTAGAAGGAAAGGAGTACAATAGATCATTTGATAATAGTACTATACCTATAAAACCCACTTCTCTTCTAAAGAGTCCCGGCACAGAATTATTTTGTTCACTGGTAGAAAACTGCTGACTTGGTACAAGAAGTGGCAATCCCACTTCCCTTCCTTGATTTCATACTAGTTCTGCTTGCCTTATTTCTTTTCTTCAGTCACAGCCAAAATGTGACAGTCCGTTCAAAAATAAAGAACAGTGGAAGAAAGAGAGGGAGAGAGGGAGGGATAGAAGGAGGGAAAGAGAAAAGAAGGAAGGAAGGAAGGAAAGAAGAAAGGAAGGAAGGAGGAAGGAAGGGAAGAAGGAAGGAAGGAAAGAAGGAAGAAAGGAAGGAAGGAAACGAAGGGACTACTTTTTCTTAAAATATGCAGAGCAGGGAAACAAGCAGAGAGGAAGCTGCATCACTCCTACACAGAAGTTGTGGAAAGAATGTTTCCTTTTTAGTCTTTGTCCAGGAGCCTTCAGAAGGAACAATGAAACACCTTTCATGGGTCTCTGTGTGTTCACTCACGCATGTGCACCTTCCCACACATGTGCACACATTGGGATACATTATTTTAAATGTTTACATTGCAAGTTAAATAGAATAATCCCATCTAATTTTTCATACAAGGCTGATATTTATTTATTTATTTATGATCCAAAGCCTCGATTTAAATTTGACTATGTGAATGCTGTCGTTTCTCCCACACACCAACTTCCCAGTAACTCTACTAAAACTCTCTGGGCAAGGATTACAGGGCAGGGGTGGGGGAGGAAATCTGAGCAAAGGCTTGTGGGTCTGTGGATGTGCAACTATTTCTGCTTACAGTTAGAGATGCTAATGAAATTAACTGAGGGACCATCTAAATGTGCTACTTTGGTGGGAAAACAGATCGGTGCAGTCATTGTGGAAAACAATATGGAGTTCCCTCAAAGAATTAAAAATGGAACTGCCTTATGACCTAGCAATTTCACTCCAGGGAATTTATCCAAAGAAACCTGAAACACGAATTTGAAAGAATATGCAATATACATGCCTACATTCATTGTGGCATTATTTACAATAGCCAAGATTTGGAAACAGCTCAAATGCCCACAAGTAGATGACTGGATAAAAAAGCTGTGGTACATGTACACAGTGGAATACTACTCAGCCTTTGAAAAAAAGGAAATCTTGCCTTTTGCAACAGCATAGATGGACCTGGAAAGCATTATGCTAAGTGAAATAAGCTAGTCAGGGCAAGGCACATACCATATAATTTTATGTATATATGGAATCTAATGAACAAAATAAACTAAAAAACAAAATAAAAAAGGCTCAAATCTGTCAGAGGTGATGGGATGAAAAAAGAGAAGGGATTAAAGAAAAAAAACTCACAGACAGTTGTACGGTCATTACCAGAGGAAAATGGGGGTGGGGAGAGGCAGGAGAGAGTAAAAGGGCGATAAATGTTGATGAAATAAGACACGACTTGGGGTGGTGAACACACAATACAATATACAGATGGTGTATTATAGAACTGTACACTTTAATCCTACATAATTTTATTAACCAATGGAATCCCAATACATTCCATTTAAAAAGTATATTCAAGGTATTTAAAGGTCTTTCTTCTTCCCATCCTCACCATGGGTACTCAATGAAACACACTGTGAAAATACAACTTAAAAGTAAAATGAAATGCTATTGGTTAACTACCATTAATACGAAAGCACAGAAATAATTACTTGGAGTTCTGTTTGCTCATGCCATGATAATGAGCACAGGTTGGCAGTTTTCAATTCGGCTTGGCAAGATTCTACAAACTGACAAATTAGCTTCATTTTTATTTAATTTGACTAAACAATCAGAGGTATGAAAACTCACACATACACACATTTCCTGTCAAAATTCTCTCTTTAGACCTTATTCTGCTTTGAATGTTTTCCCACAAATAATTGGCAATAACAAACATTTTAGGAAAAGAACTTTATTTTCTAGGAAAGTCTAAGTGAACTTCTATTTTTTAGAGTTTTTTTGAGCTGTAAAGTGCATTTTTCCTGCATTCTTACTTTTGGAAAATTGCCATTTCTGGCAGGACAGGTGTTTTAATATTCCATTCACTACATGACAACCATATTTTCTTCTTTCTTATTTACCTGGGAGAGAATCCTCTTATGTAGGTGCTATGCTGCCTACTCAACACAAACGTCTGCATTCTTGGCTTTCAGCAGGGAAGACTGAGGTTTACATACATTAAATAACTTCAGGACATGACTGTTAATGAGAGGTGAAGCTGGGATTCAAATCAAGGTCAGTGTGATACCAAATCACAATTTTTCCATTATGTCAGACTTACTTTTTGATGAAAGAGCTTATTATATCTTATTTTAAGCTAAAGAAGAAGAAGAAAAAAGTCTATTTTTTTCTACCCACTAAGGCACATCATGTTTAGGAAAGTCTATTTGTAGTATCTTTAGCTCCTCTTGCTTGCCAAATAATCCCCTAGATTTACTAAAACTTTAAGCACTACATTTCTTCTACAAATTTTAGGAAATACTAGGGAATCAAAATCACCTGCAATCTTTCCACTCACTGTTCACATTTGACTATATATGTGTGTGTGTGTGTATCTCCTTACACACTAATATATACACACTCATACAGTGACATTACTATATAAATATGAACTTTTATAACTCGCTCTATATTTTCCTCCATACTTTATGGACATCTGTTAATATAATTAAATATTAGTCTAATTTTATTAAATTAAGTACTCCTCTAAAATAATATATTGAAGTACATGGTGTATATTTGCAAAACCAGAAACTTTAATCTTGCTGTTCTATACTTCTCATTAAAAAAAGACGAAAATAATAACAACCACTGTCAAGTCAACTAGGAGGATTATCTGTGCCAGCCAATTCTTTTCGAATAAAAAAGTTCATGAGAAACTATACTAAGCATCCTAAAAACTAAAACTTGGCCTACGTTCATGATTATTTCTACTGGATAAATGCCTCAAAGTAGAATCGTTAGTGAAATTCAGAAACTGATTACAAGCTTTCATTGGGGGTTCTAGGTTTTCTGTCAGGGAGACTGCAGCAATTTCTAACCCCACCAGCAAGCAACATATGTAGGAAGTGAGTGTCACCCAAATTATTGCCAGTGATGAGTTGTAACTTTTACCACTACTACTGCTACTATTTTAAATTCTTTCTAATATGTATAGGCAAAAAAAAATCTTGTTTACTTACCTTTATAATGGTATCATTTACTTTTTTTATATAATTCTTCACAACAGCTTAATATCTTGTTTGTTCCCACCCTCAGCACTTACCCCATGACACCCCTTTTCCTTGAAAGACCACTTTCCATTCACAGTCTCTTCATCTTTTTCAGATCTTCTGGAAGGCCCCTTTAACCACCATCCCCAACCAGAACGCAGTTTGCTCCCTCAAATCCTAAAGCAGTCCTTCTTATTACTCCTTATTAGGTAATTAACTGCATACACCTCTGCAGCATCTCCAGTTTATTGTTGTCATTGCTCTCATTGCTCTGAACTGTTGCTTAATTTTGAATTAACTTTCCCTCCTGCAGCCTTTTCCTTTGCGTTTTGTGACCTCGCACCTAGTGGATATAGTAGAGTACCTGCAATTAGAATTCTATAAATATCTGCCATGTTTGTTTCTTCACCCCCTACCCCCCCCCACCCCCGGCATTCTTAGCTACATTGTTACACATGTTTCCTGCCTTGGGTATTATCGCTTTTCCTCATTAGATTCTAAGCTCCAGGATGGCAGGATTTATGTTTGTGCAAATCCAGAGCCTAGCTCTGTAGCTGGCACGTGGCAGACCCCTAATAATTATTTGATGTTGGTTGAATTAGAGGAATAAGTGAATTTATCATGGACATAATATTCCTTTCCTCGACCCTAATGAATACATGATCAGGAACAAATTTCTTAGGGCTAGATGAGATCAGTGCTAATGGCACAAAAAAAAAATGTACAGTTGAATAAATTCAATTTTTTCATCATGTACTAGATTAATAGATCTCATGGACCAGTAGGACTAATTTTTTTATAGTAATGAGTCCTTGCCTTTTTTTTTTTTTTGTAGGAAGCAAAAGTAACTTGCAAATTCAGAGGCGCGACTCAGGCTTAGGCCAGAGAAACTTCTGCAAGCTATATCCTTCGTTATCATTTCCTCTGCCCTTTCCCAATCCACTTATAATATGGTTAATTAATTCCTTTTCTGATTTTGCATCATTCAGAACTTCTGTTGAGCAACCTGCTCAATTAGAAAGGTAGAAAGCTTCTAATAAGCCTGCCCTATTCCATGCCCACGATAATAATAAACCACCTCAGTCTGTCAACCTAGCACCTTTTCCCAGCATTACACTGACTTAAAGCTTTTATAATATGCGTAAAAGGAAGATTTAAGGCAATAAAACTTAATGTTAATGATGGGAATCTAGCAGTCAACACCACTCCTTCTCGCGACTTCACAAATCAAGCACAATGCTAAAAGGAAAATGAGCATCAATGCATTGTAACCAGACACTTAAAAGCTGACCTGGAAGAGCCCCACACCAATATGGAAAGGGTATATTTCAGTCTGAGCTGACTGATTCATTGGTGGGGGATGGTTGTGGTTGCATTCATTTTATGGCTGCCAACATTAATAGGTCTGCAGCTAAGAGGAAAAATAAGTTTCTTGAGTGTTTAGTTTCAGAAAGAATGAAGTGAGACTCATTAGACAACATGCTCATTCTAGGACTCTCTGATCAGCTGCTAGAGATTTGGATGTTCCCCACTCCCCCAATGCAGGTATATAATAAGAAATGGCACTTTCTAAGTCTTACAATAGAAATGGCACTGATAATTGAATTCATATACAAAGGAAGGGAGCCTTTGTTAGATGGCCTTTAAAAACATTGCCTGGAGCGCTGACTAGTGTACTGGTGTGGCTCAGATGGTTGAGCAACATCCCACAAAGCGAAATTCAGTCCCTGGATCAATTCCCGGTCAAGGCACATGCCTGGGTTATGGCTGGTCCCAAACCTGTTTGCGGTGGTATCTATTCTAACAATGTTCTCATCAGAAATATTTTTTGTTGGTTATAGTCATAAATGTGGTCTTCGATTTTTTTTTTATCATTAATCAACAGATTCTTTGTCCAAAAAAGGTTTTAGGTACAGGAGAAATGTATGATAAAAGTGGAAAATGGACCTTCCATGTCTTGAGGGAATTGCTCCCTACTTAGAGAAGTAAGGCCCACTCACAACATTTTCCACTCTGCCCTCTGGTTATGAGTACAGGAGTCCACTGAAGGCAGACTCTGTGGCCCTGGGGGAAAGGCCTCACACCCTACTGCTTCTCTTAGAAAGTTTGATGGAGAGATGGCTAAGATGAGCTTGATTCCCTGCCCCCCCAGTTCCTTCCTCACTTCAAAAACAAAAGATGTCCACTGACAGGTCCACAGGAAACATTATGCCCTGTTATTCTTCTTAGATCTAGCCATTTGTTTACTGATGGCCTTGGGCAACACAGGCAAGGCCTGAACTCTCATTTGAAGGTAGTTTTGTCAAGGACTTTCTCATTACCAATTACTCAGGCATTGCTTTAGACGCACAGCTAAGCCATGCAGGCTTCTACCCAGTCTCAGTATGGACAATGCCAGAAGAAACAGAAGAAGCTCCATAGCAACCAGCCCCCTCAGAACCTGAGGGAACACAGATGTGACTGCAGCACTGAGATCAAGGAACATCGCCATACGGCAAAAGGGCCCTCCACTCCACAAAGAGATGAAAGAGAGGCATAGTGAGATTCTGGAGCCTGGAAAGTGACATTGCAATCTGATTATTAACCTGGACTGAGTCTAAGTTAGATTCCTGTGATTCACAAAATTACCCAGTCCCTCTAAGTCCCTAAATCCCAACTCTGCCTCTCCCCTGTTACCTAAGTCTGATTAAAATAATTTATGAAATGTTAGGGCTTTGAATTTTAATATTCGCTTTCTCTCTCTCTCTCTATCTCTCTCTCTCTCTCTCTCTTTCTTTCTCATTTAGGCAAAAATAAATCAACTCCTGAAATGCCATCTGGTAGCAGGGCTATGCATGTGCAGGCTCAGCTTCCAATCCCAAAAATCCTGAAAAGTGAGAACCATTTTTCCTCTAATAGAGGTGGAAGGGAGGCATTTTACTTACACTACATTTTCAGGGAATTGACTCGTTAGACAGCATGGTGGACAAAATCAATTAACATCTTCCAAAACAAAGCTTGCCTTATCTACTTTGTATGCAAACATGGCAAGAGTCAAACTGAGACCCTATTAAATCCTTGCTCCTTTAGGAAACAGCTCTCAACATGACAATGAAGAAATGCTTGACTGTTAGTCTACAATATATTTTTATTTTGTACTTGCTGAGAATAGCTGTATCGAAGGGATTAAGGAGCATGGCTACTTGAAAACTGCATTAACTGCAGAGTTTAACCAATGTGGGTGCAGAAAATTCTCACACAGTGAATACGAGTTTGTTTTCCATCGCAATGTAAATCCCACAATCTAGTTTCCAATAGTGCTACTCAACTAGAAAGGAAAGCAACAAAAACAACAACCAAAAAACAAACATGAAACAGAATCCAGTTGGTTGTCTGATAGTCATAGTCACTGCTTCCGTGACACAATGTAAATTTGCCTATAAAGCCATGTTTTGCATATATTGACCAAAGATAAAAAACAAGTGGAATTTTACAAAATAGCTTTCAAATAATTTTTTTTAAGATTTTATTTATTATTTTTAGAGAGAGGGGGAGGGTGGGAGACAGAGAGGGAGAGAAACAGCAATGTATGGTTGCCTCTCACATGGCCCTCACTGGGGACCTGGCCTGCAACCCAGGCATGTGCCCTGACTGGGAATCAAACCAGCGACCCTTTGGTTCCCAGCCCGCACTCAATCCACTGAGCTACACCAGCCAGGGCTAAAATAATCTTTGATTTAAAAAAATGTGCTCTAGTTGAGACCTGCTAATTCTGGCAGCTTTAGCATGAGTGAAGTACAGTAGGCCTCCGAGAAGACACTTTAAACGAATGAGATAGCAGAAAGCTCCCTGTGGAGCACCTGGGGAAGAAAATATTTTAAACTGCAGTGATTATCAGCTTGATTTGTGAAAGCTTCCATGGCATCCTTGTAGGAAAGAGAGTTCACAGATTACAGACGTGCAGGAATATATATCTAAGAACTGCAATGCCCTCTTTTCTTCTTCAGAAGAGCCACTATCATTTTATCTTTAAAAATGTTGGCTAAGATATTCTCAATTCTTGCTGATTCCTGCTAGTCAGAAGAGTAGTAAGAAATATAGCCCTAGCATGAAAAAAAACTTTATGATTGATGTATAGATTTATTCACTTCCCTGTATAAAAGTCACCAGACTATGAAGGGGCAATGAGGGAAGCCACCAATAGGACTGGTGTATGAAAGAGAAAATTCTGGGTGTGTACTAATCTAATCTGAGAGGGCACAGATGAAAACTCAGAGGCTGCATGGAAGGGAAATCTCATAGACTCCTCTACACCCCTCCCTTGAAATGAGTGATTCTAACCACGTGTCACTCTACTGCTTCACAACTTTCAATGGCGTTACTTTGTCCTCCTAGAAGAAGTCCAGACACCCTGGTGTAGAAAATCCTTCATGATCCTAGTCTCCTAGTCTCCAGTGTCTATGTGGACAGAGCTACATCTTTTGTTCTACATTGTAGTTATCCTGAAAAACTACATCTTCCCTGGGAGCATCGTACTCTTTTTCACCTCCATTGCTCTGCCTTGCTCCATAACCTCTCTATGTATTTTCCCGACAACCACCTATTAAAGACTGAAGGTGGACATTGCCCTTTCAAGAAAGGCTACTCTGGCTCACTGAATTGTCTTAGTCGATTTCCAGAAAGCTCTTCACAACAAAAAGGAAAGTTTGACCCAGGATTTTATACCTAGTCAAACTATGCTTAAGTATAAAGTCTATAGCAAAACAGTCTTTAACAGGTAAGAACACTGGGGATATTGAAGAAACTACTAGAACAACTTAAGTCAACCAACGCATGACTGGAGAAACTATGACAGAGAGACTGGAGGTAGACAGACTGCAGTCCCTAAAGAAGGGGTATATCTGATCTAATGCGGATATGTGACAGTCCAGAATGAAACTGAAATATGTCCTCACAATGCAGAAATGATACAACTAAGATAGCTGGAAGAGGAAAGAAGGTAGAGGATGCCTAATTTATAATTAGGCACAGGAAGAGATTGACAACAATAACTAATAATGAAATAGAACAATAATAACAATATATTGTAATAAAAGACTGTGTGAATGTGACATTATTAAGTGAAGTAAGGGTCACCTGAACACAAGCACTGTGATTCCACAAGAGTCGATCTGATAACTTAAGTGGCTATTAAGTGTCTAACAGGAGGGTAGCATATGCAGCGAGGATGCACTGAACAAAGTGATGTCTCATGTCCCCAGGGGGAATGAAGGAGGATGGAGTGAGATTTCATCACGCTACTCAGAATGGCATGCAATTTAAAACTTATGAATTGTTTGTTTCTGATATTTTTCACTTAATATTTTTGAACTGTAGTTGGGCAAGGGTAACTGAAACTGTAGAAAGTGAACATGGATAAGGGGGTAGGTACGTACCCCCTTAGGGAGAAAAACTTATAGGAATAAAGCTAACAACCAGTGTGAGATTTATATAAAAGGTGTCAAATAAAATTTAAGAAAATAAGAAGACACATCATGTCCTTGCATAGAATACTTATATAGGCCATTAAGGTTCCAATTCTCTTTAATTTAAAAATTAGCATTATCTCAATAAAAAAGCACAGGTATATTTTTGTTTTCTATGTTTTAATATATGTTTTCTATGATATATATGTACCTACACATACTTTTTAAAAACTAGGGAAATGGATTTTAAAGTTTATATATTAAAAAATGATGACAGTAAGGAAAACTCTTGAAAGAAAGAGGAAGAACTAGCCCTCCTAGATTTTAAACTTTATTATATGGGTTCACCAATTAAGAAGTGCACCTGAACAGATTGACCAATACAGCAGAATGGAAGTCCAGAAATAGACCCCACAACATTTGGGAACTTAGAATGTCATAGCAGTGGCTTAAGTTGGAAATGATGTGTGCCTGAGTAGCCATCTGGGGGGAAAAATTATATATATATATATATATATATTTCACACTTTACACAGGGATAAATTCTACAATACATATAGTAAAAAAATAATATAGAGAACAAAAACATATTAGTGCCAACAGAAAATATGGGAAGATTACTTTACAACCCTAGAATGTGAAAGCCTATTTTATAACTAATTCTCAAAATATAGACACCATAAACAAAAAGTTTGATAATTCCACCTTATAAAAACCAAAAGCTCAGGGGCAAAGCTATATGCAAAAATCAAAAGGGAAACTGCAAACCATGATTGCAAGGGAAGATTGACCACCTACCACACAGAAAGAGTTAAGTCTTTCCATAGAAATCAATTTAAAAAACAGGAAACTAATTAAAAGGTGGACAAAATATGTTAATAGATAATTCACAGAAAAAAATAAAAGTGGCTCTTCAACAGTTATAATAAAGAAAAAATTAAAACTGCACTGAAATGCCATTATCATACCAGACTGGCAAATTTCCAGAAATTGGACAATATACTCTGTTGTTAAGAGTATATTAAAAGTGATGGGAAGTACTTTCATTCGCTGGGGATGAGCTGTGAATTTATATATGTAAAAAGTTTATAAAGGGCAAACGGGCAATATTTATTGAAGTTACAAATGCATACATGTCCTAGCCCTATAATTCTACTTTTGAGAATGAATGTTTCCTAAATATATGCCCGAATATACATAAAAATGAGCCACATATAAGGTTAACTGTAATATCACTTGTAATAGCAAACAACAGAGAAATGGTTAAATAATTATGGCATGTTCATGCAATGAAATATAATGTAGCTGTGCTGATATGGAAAGATGGATGAGATATGAATGAGAAAAACAACATGAAGAGCTACCTATACAGTATGCAACTTGTTTAAAAGGCGATGCAATGAGAACATATGCTTGCATTTGCTTGGCATGCATGTAGATATAAATAAACTGGAAGTACGCAAAACCAGTAAGTGGTTGATTTCTTGAGCAGCTAAGGGACAGAATGGGAGGGAGCATTGTTTTTCTTTTGCTTTCTTGTGTTTGAAACTATATTATTATCTATCCAAAAATGTAACACACAAGTTGAATTAAAAACTAGACATCTCCCATAACAATACATGAAACAATTATAAAAATTCAACACTCCGTAAGATAAAAACGCATCTGTCCGTCCAGTCTCTCATACTTTGAAGCTCTCCAAGCACTCCTCGAGTTGAGTAGGCAATAGCAATTGGATCTTTAAATCATATTTAAAAACTCCCATGTGCGTGGAGAGCACCTGAGTCCAGTACCTACTTCCAATCTTCCCAGGACAGTGATCGAGACAGCATTAACTTGGCTACAAGCCAGAGGCAGGGGCTCACTGCCATTTGCTCTGACTCTAGAACTCTGGTTGTCTTTGTGCCAATTGGGACAGGCCAGCTGACGGGTTCTTCATGGAAATCAACCTTCACTGGATGGCACATTAATGAGTTAACTGATCTGCAAAACCCTAAGCTTTGTAGTGCCCTAGAGGAAAAGAGCCAGAGGCCTTCCTGGCTCATGCGAGCTCTGAGATGTCTTTAAATTCCAATAAGTATTTCTTTTGGGGTGGTTTAGCTTAAAAGGTCACAATCGTACAAGGCACTCTTTCTGTTGGTCCACCTTTACTCTTAGCCAATCATTTGTTTGTCCAAGTGTGCTTTGAGTTTGGCATCCTTTTCTAAACACACCAATCTTCCATAGGGGAAGAAGGAAGCCTCTTTAGATAGCACATGTATTTTTTGACAAGCTAGACAATGCTACCACATCCTGCCATAGTTTTCCCAGAGAATCAATGCAGACTTGCCCACTTATCTGCCAAAGTGTCATTTTTCCTTAATGGAAAAACAACCCTGGCTTTTTTCTCCCATAGTTGGAACAGCTCAAGGCACTCTGGAAGGGGAAAAGTTAGATTCTTTTTATATAGAGATTTAATTCTAAAAGTAGAACAAACAAACCCAAAACAAGAGAAAGAAGGAGAAGAGAATGGTGAGGAAGAGGAGAGGAAGGAGGAGAAGGAGGAGGAGGATGAGCAGGAGGACGGGAAATAGGAAGGACAGGCTAGATCACAAGCACGTATAGGAAACTAGGGACCGTGTAGGCATGATGATCTTCTTTCAATGAAAGCTTTGTTGCCCCAAATCCTAGGAATGCTGTCAGCAGGTGGCCTATGGCTGTTCCTCTCTTCACAGCTAGCCTTACTTGCAGTGACCCTTTTTGCCCACAGTCTCCCCACTTTCAGGAATAGCCCATATCCAGTGACTCGTTATCGCAAGAGAATGAAAATCCGGCCTTCTCAGCCCAACTTGGGACAATTGCAAAGGGCTAGCCTAGCTCCTTTTGCCAGAGCATCTTAAGTGGTTGGCTGAGGCTGCTGTGGTGTCTGAGGCAGCTCACCTTCTCCCTGGGCCCCATCCCACTTCCTTCCTCTCTCTTCCACAGGCATCCACCTCAAGGAGACTCCTGAATACACACCGTGCATGCTAAAGTCAAAGAGTCTGCTTCCCAAGGAGCCCAGCTAGTAACACTCAGGTCTTGAATATCTGCCTCTTCAGTCCTCAGAGTGCTCTGCCTGAGACCTCATCACCTCTCTTTCTTCGTGAACAAGGAAACAAAGACTGAGGAAGTTAAATGCTTCTCCCTGAAGTCTGCAATGAGTCAGCTGCAGAACTAAGATCTAAACCTGCAAATATATGAATGAAGAGCACCTGGTCTTTGCATTCCAGCACATTGCCCACTAGACAGAATCTAAGAGAAAAGGCATCATTTCTAACTTTCTGAAGAGAAGCAGTCACTTGACTTGTGCACACAAAATGAGACCTCTCTTCTCTTTTTCAGCAGAGAGCAGCAGGACCCAGTTTACCTGCAGCTTCTATTAAGATGAGTCTCCTACAATGACCCTATTAGGTGAACCACGGTTCCTGCTTCAGCACCCAAGGCCACTCAACTTGAAAGTTGTGCTCCACATAATAATTTGTCATTCTGTACAATCAGAGTTGACCAAAATGGACATATTCACAGAACAGTCAATGAGTGTCCAACACAGTACATCTATTTCTACGTAAGAAATAAGTTTAGGCTTCAAGGGTTGTTACTGCCAAAGAAACTGATGGAAATGTCTTAGGTATTTATTTTCTGAGGGATATCTGCAGTAGCTCATGAGTAGATAATAATGGGAGGAGGGAACCAGAGAGCAACCATGTTGTTTTTGCAGTCCTGGGTGAGCAAAACGACAGGGGCCATGGACTACTTTTGGCCGTGAGCTTATGGGACGGTAAAGCTCTAGAACCTGTCAGAGGGAGGCTTAAATTTCAAGCCACTACTTCATTCTAAAATGCTTCTTGATTTCTCCACTTATACAAGAATGGAACTGGGTAAAGTTGTTGGAGAAAATAACAAGTACTTGAAATTTAAAGGATGAATGTTGGGGGGCAAAATAAAGTAGAATAAAAAATATATATGTTTTATACATATATACACACACACACACGTGTGTGTGTGTGTTTTCTTTCTATTAATCCCTCATTTAATCTTTCCTGATTCAGTCCCACAAAGTACATTTTTGTTTGGAAACAGATTTCCTGATGTGATATATTGTATATTTGTGTTATAGTTTTATATATTAGTTTGCTTTATTTAATCACTTTATGATTGTATACAGTCCCTTGGAATGTAAATATTAATTTATTGGCATAATAACATTTTATGTTATTGAACACATTAAATTTAGCAATGTCCCTGGGTGCTGCTAACAGGAAGGATTTCTTATAATCAAATGACAAGCTGGGAGGTCAAATTATTGTGTTGAATTTGCACTCACGGTCCTATGATTTGGTGGCAAGAATGTTATCAGCAGAGCCATTAGTGCCACAGTAACCTCTATCTTTGCACATTTGCAAATTACAGAGTCTCATCCTTGCTCTGATTAGCTCCTGAAGTGCTGAACGAGAACTTACAATTATGCACGGCAGTCCGCTCTCCTGACAGACTGACATTACAATTTGTATCCAAGCCCGTATAGCTACAGAATGTAAAAGTACTATTGAATGAAATTAGTTCATTTGGATCCACTTGTCTTAATGGAATGTGTCATTCATATTGCAGAATCGCTTTGTCTTTTATTCGCCGCTGTACGCGGCCTCCAGTGCTAAGGAAAGATTGTTTCCTCCCTCAATGAACAATTGCTTTCCCTTGGAGCCGCGTGGCAAAGGGAGGTTTAGTGGGTGGTAAAACGTAGAGTCAGAAAATCTGTTTTCCTGTCATGAAGCCACCACCAACTCTTTTGATAACACAAGACAGGATTTCTCATACCTAAATGCAAAAAAAGAAAAAAAAGAAAAGAAAAGAAAAATGTCTGAACGATCCACTCCATCATCCATCATCACAAGAATCAAGAAACACATCATATTCCAGGGAAAGTATCAGACTGCAGAATAACTTTCCAATGTTCTGAATATCTCAGAAAATGCAGTATGTGAATGACTAATGATTCACTGGCTTTTCTTCCACATACACCCACCTTAGGGGGTTGTACCCCTGGTTATCCAGCAAGTCCAGACCTATGTCACTCATTTTACTCTTCCTCCTGTGTTAATCTGGCTTCATCCATGTTAATAATTTAGCTGAAAAATCATACATATTAGCATCCCTCTCCCTTTTGCTAAGACTTGAAGTGTATCATTATGTTTCATTTGATCATCACAGATTTACATAAGACATTTTTGGAGAAGTACATAGGTGCCATGCCACACAGAATAAATTGCACAGATATAATTTCTAATCTGTGGGCACTTCCATTCTAAAAGAAACAGGTGTGATTCAGATAGAGGCATAAATTGGTGGTGAATAGTGAAGAATTGGGAAGAACATATACGAGCACCAGAATAAACATGGAACATACCATTCAACGTGGTACCCCTGTTATCACCAATTTTGTACTCCCACTAATGTGAACTAGACTCATTTGGCCAGTTTGCCAATCTGAAGGAAATAAACTTCACCATGAATGGCATTGTTTATATCTGGAATAAGTGCCCATTGTAAGAATTATAAAGAGAAAGGTTACTGTTTTTGAACTGAGGTTTAAACACAGGCCTGACCTGCCACTTCAACTATTACATCCTAGCTCCATGCTTTCATAGCGATGGCAGTAAGTGTCTCAAAGAGGGCTTGTCCTATGCCTGGAACAGCACCGTGAGTTTTATATGTATCATCTGCTCATCAGAGTCATCTGGGATATGTCCTACAATTATTCCCACTTTATAAGGAATCAGGAGCTTGGGCATGTTGGGAAAATTACCCTCAGGTGGCATAATTTCCCTTCTCAGGCCCTAGAGCCTACACTCTTGCCAACTAATAGTTTTAGTGTTTGTTACAATTGATAAAACTATTACAGAGCTTTTCTTTGGATATCATTTCCAAAACTTTCATGAAGTGAAAACATTAGATTAAAAATTTTTTAAAGTTACTTACTCTGAGCTTGAAAGGTCATCCAGTTGAGACAAAAAGGACTGGAGGAAGAGGGAAAGTAGGATTTGGAGCAGGGCACCCCACAGTCCTTGGGCCCAAGTCAATTCATTTTTTGCTTGATGGAGTTGAAGTACTAAATGGGAATACATTTGCAAAGACTGAGGAAACACAATGTTGAGATGGAGAGAGATGGGAGGTACTGCCTGGAATTAATTAGTAAAACAGCTACTTAATAGGAAGGAAAACTCTGCTGACCAGGGTCAAACCACCGCTACACTCGACAACAAACACCGCCAGCCTTTCCCATGCAGAGGCTCCACATGCACAATTTCAACCAACTGTGCATCAAAAATACTAAAACAAAATGCTACTTTGCTCCTGATGTGCACTATGCAGTCAGGCCTATAATGGCTGCATCTGTACTGAACATGTACAGATAAGTGAAAACTATTTCATAGCATTTACATGGTATTGGGTATTATGAGTAATCTAGAGATGATTTAAATTATACAGGAGGATGTAGATAGGTTATATGCAACTACTATGCCATTTTATATGAGGGACTTAAGCATTCACGCATTTTGTTATGTGAGTAGTAAGTTCTGAAACCAACCTCCCACCCAGACACTGAGAGACAACTACGGTCTGGTTTAGGTGACCTGAGACGGGCAGGGGTCAGGAGGGCGTTTGGAGAGCCAATCCTTTTGTGCTTTTAAAGCATGTAGAACATGAGGAGAAGCAACTCGGAGACTCAACGGGGCCTGGGAACAACTCTCACTCTTTTCTTTTTGTAGTAATCTTTTATTTCATTCTATAGGACTTGTCTTTTTATTGCTTTAATTACATTTATTGGAGTGACATTGGTTAATAACATTATATAGATTTCAAGTGCATGGTTCTATGATACATCACCTGTATATTGCGCTGTGTGGCCACCACCCAAAGGCAAATATTCTGTCGCCATATATTTGACTCCCTTTACCCTTTGCTGGCCCCCACCCTTCTTCCCTCTGGTAACCACCACGTTGTTGTCTGCGTCTGTAAATTTCAGTTTTATATCCCATGTATGAGTGAAATCATATGGCTCTTAGCTTTTTCTGTCTGACATTTTCTTAGAATGATATTTAAGATCCATCTATGTTGTCGCAAATGGCAGCGTCGCATCTTTTCTTATGGCTGAGTAATATCCCATCACACAGGGCCCGGCACAAATAGTGCCCCCTATTTATTACAAAATCATTTAGTACAAAACCATAAGCATGTCATTCTGTAACATACCCACATCGCACTCAAGCACACCATATGAGATTGCAGGTGAAATGCTCGAATTAAAACTACAGATTATTACGCCCTACCAACCACACTCAGGCAGGCGTCACTTCTGCCAGACCCTTTATATGAAGTCCTTTCCTCACTCTCCTGTGTGCACTGGAGCGGCAGATACTGCCCTTTGTGGAAGGAATGTTTTCGGGCTTCTGTTTATGTTTCCAGCAGCTCTTCCAGTAACATCTCCCTGGGAGATGTGCTGGGGAAATAAAGCTGCAATACGAATTTCACATCACTCATCTGGACACTTTGTTTTACTTGCTCTGTTTCAAATGGAACCTCTCAGTCTGCCAAGGAAGGTAAAGCAACCAAACGACCCTTTCTGGGGTAGAACTGGGTCGGGGTTCTCTGCTTGCCTCTGTCTTTTGTTCTTTTCTTACTCCTTCCTTTTTCATAGAATCATGAAGAATCTTCCCAGAACCTAGAACCAAATACACTCAAGTTGTCAACATTCTTTTGTGATCAATCCAGGATTGAGCAGCTCAGACATTACGATGCATCTCTTGCTCAATGGCTGGGATCTCACTATGGAGCAGAGCATGTGAGAGGAACTCATGAGGCAAAGAGAGTGCTCTCCTGCCTGAGCTGAGAGTTGTTTTTAATTACTCTCAGCTTCCTCTCGGATGCCAGGCAGCCTTGAGACATAGCTAAGCTGGAATGGCTCTTATTTCCCAAAGGCCTCAGGGATGTATACTGGCAGGAAACTGTTCAGAGACGTCCCTCAGAGATTAATGGTAGAATGCTATAAGCAGAGTCAATGCCCGTGAGAAAGCAGATTTTGAGTAGTTCAAGGATGTAAATATATCTCTCAATCCCACCCTCCTAGTTAGTTCTTGTTATAACTGGTCAAAAAATCCCTTCTGTTTATTTCTCAGTCCTAACGCTGGCTTCTTCCAGACAGGTCTGCTCTCCTCTGTGGCCCTTATTTTTTTTTTTTAAGATTTTTATTTATTTATTTTTAGACAGAGGGAAGGGAGGGAGAAAGAGAGGGGGAGAAACATTAATGTGTGGTTGCCTCTCACGTGGCCCCCACTGGGGACCTGGCCTACAACCCAGGAATGTGCCCTGACTGGGAATTGAACTGGCGACCCTTTGGTTTGCAGCCTGTGCTCAATCCACTGAGTCCTCTGTGGCCTTTAAAAAGCACAAACATTGCTATCATGCAGGAGGACTGCTATGTATTGAGAATGGGCCAGGTGTTCTCTTCTTGTTATCTTTGCTGGTAAATCTTCCCTAGGTGTGTTTAATTCCTTTTGACGTCCTTTACACACATGCTTTTCAAGAGACCATCAACTTCCTTGCTTTCAACTGTACTGATACTCCACATGTGTCTATGCATGTCTGATCTCTCACTTAAGTGCTCATTTCCAACAGCATACAGTGTATCTCCACTTGATTTCTCAGCCAATGACTCAAATTCAATTAATCCTAATTGTCCCTCACTAAATCCCCTGTCTCAAGAGACCACTTTGACCCTAGTCCCTTAGGTGGAGATACACCCTTAGGGTGAACCCTCTGGAAACATTTTTGGCAAATGGAAAAGAAGGTTTTGGTTTACCGTCCTATGTTTTCTACTAGCATGTGTGATCTGGTTTGGTCAATGCAACTGGGATTGACAGTTCCCTGAAGACTGTGTTGTAGATAGGTGGCCCTACACCCAGCGCACTACACACTCAACGACAGGTGACTGCTGGTTGGTTCTATGGCAGAACCCTAGCCAATGGTGTGACATGAAAGGCCTCACTGGGGATTTCATCTTTTATCTTTTTGGAGGGTGTTGTTTTTCTGTTTTATTTTCTAAAGCTTGTGGTTCATTGATTCAGTAGCAGAGAGCTTCAATCTTTGTCCTAATTTTGATTTTGGACCACCTCTTCAGAGAAAGAATTCAGTTCTCTGAAAATTTAATCAAGCAAACAATGGATCTAAGGGTTGGAACACTGAGCTAGGAATTTATCCCTTTTGACTAGAATGACAAATAGTGTTTCATGAAAAATGGGTTATTATTTTATAAAGAAACTGATAGGATTCAGCTCTAAAAAGTTATCCCCACATGTCCATAGAGCTATAGTCACTGAAAGTCATAGGGTGATGGAAAATATAAAGACCACACTGCCGATGACAATAGCTATCATTTATTAAAGGCACATCAGGTGCCAAGCACAGTATTATATATTTCACATATATACCTTGCTTCACTAGCTTTTGTTGGTAGCCAAATGAACTAGGTATTATTCATCCTTATTTAACAGATTAAGAAACTGGAACATAGAGTGTTTGAGGGATTTGTTCAAGGTCATGCAATTCATAAGTGGCAGAACCCAAGTCCAGTGGCATTTGAAAGCAGGGTTTTTAATTACTCCCCAAGACATCCAATACCATGATAAAAAATATAACTACCTCACACCAGTCAGAATGGCCATCATAAACAAATCAGCAAACAAGTGTTGGAGAGGATGCAGAGAAGAGGGAACCCTAGTGCACTGTTGGTGGGAATGCAGACTGGCGCAACCACTGTGGAAAACAGTGTGGAATTTCCTCAGAAAACTAAAAGTGGAATTGCCTTTTGATCCAGCAATTCCACTGCTGGGATTATACCCTAAGAGCCCTGAAACACAAGTCCAAAAGAACCTGTGCACTCCAATGTTCATAGCAGCACAATTTACAATAGCTAAGTGCTGGAAGCAACCTAAGTGCCCATCAGCAAATGAGTGGATCAAGAAACTATGGTACATTTACACAGTGGAATACTACGCAGCAGAGAGAAAGAAGGAGTTTATACTCTTTGTGACAGCATGGATGGAACTGGAGAGCATCATGCTAAGCGAAATAAGCCAGGTGGTGAGGGACAAATACCATATGATCTTACCTTTAACTGGAACATAATCAACAAAAGAAAAAAGCAAGCAAAATATAACCAGAGACATTTAAATTAAGAACAATCTAACAATAGCCAGAGGGGAGGGAGGAGGGGACTGTGGGGAGAAGAGTTTTCAGGAACTATAAAGGACACATAGACAAAACCAAGGAGGAGGGTGGACACAAGGGAGGGAGGTGGGTTTGATGCGGTGGGGGGAGGCGAGGGGAGAAAATGCAGACAACTGTAATTGTTCAACAATAAAGTAATTTAAAAATAAAAAAAAATAATAAAAATAGAAAAATGCTTTCTGGATCAAAACAGACTTGAAAATGCTTAAAAGATTTTTTATGCTCTGACAGGTATACAACCTTTTGGCATTTCTGGGCCACATTGGAAGAAGAAGAGTTGTCTTGGGCCACACATTAAATACACAAACACTAATGAAAACTGATGAGCAAAACAAAGGTCCATGCATAAGTTAAGTTTTGTATTGGGCCTCATTCATAGCCATCCTAGGCCACATGCAGCCTGCGGGCTGTGGGTTGGACACCCCTGCAACCATGTTCATGAAATTGCATGATAATAATTACCACGCTGTTTGATATACAGAACCTTATTTTGAAATAAAGAATTATACAGCCTCTGAAATCACAAACTGGCTCGTACAGAATAATCTTGGCCTTAATTTCTAAAATCAAACTCACTTTTTAAAACCTTCTAGTAAAATGGTAAACTTTTAAACTTTGAACACGTAAACTTTAAAGTCTGACCAATAAATAAATACTTCATGAGATTCATCATATTACTTATTTTTATCTCTCTTACCATTTGAAATGTGTGTTTGCTTTGTTTTGTGCACAATTCCTCAGAAAGATTTATTCTATTTCTGTATGTCAAAGTTTGCCAGAAAAACAGAATTTTTAAAAGTTGTTTAAATTTATACATATATAAATAAGTCTGTGAGTCAGAATCAAGGTGAATGTGCATGGGGCCATACATCCCAACAGAACATCACAAATCTTGCAAGAGACAGAGGGGTGGTTAATTTTCTATTTTATATAGTTCTATCTGCATGCTGGCCTGCCTTGTTCTTCAGAGAATGGAGACAGAGGTATGAAATGGGAACAGATCTTTACCATCAAACAAAGATTTAATTTACAAATCCAATGATGCAAAGTTCCTCCCAGGCTTGTTTGGGGCTTGGATTGAGGCAGGGTTCATTAAGACAATTGGAAAATGACAGGTATTGTGCAGTTAGATACCACATGGTAAGTCTCCTATAGTAGTTGAAAATCTCCATTTCTCTCCATCTTCTCCCTGTTCCTCTCCTTTTCTTCCTACTCCTGATATCTTGGGGATTTGTATTCAGAGAAATGGTTTGCCTCCATATTATTGACATGTACAAGGGAAACTTACTT
The DNA here is from genome assembly GCA_004026765.1 of Micronycteris hirsuta. Classification (NCBI taxonomy): domain Eukaryota; kingdom Metazoa; phylum Chordata; class Mammalia; order Chiroptera; family Phyllostomidae; genus Micronycteris; species Micronycteris hirsuta. Next base: position 53,423 of record PVJI01006544.1, on the reverse strand, counting down.
TCTAACTCACTAATTTCTTTTGTTTGTTTATTTTTCCTTTTAGAATAATTTTTTTAAAGATTTTATTTATTTATTTTAGAGAGGAGAGGGAGGGAGAAAGAAAGGGAGGGAAACATCAATGTGTGGTTGCCTCTGGTGCGTCCCCTATTGGGGACCTGGCCTCCTACCTAGGCATGTTCCCTGACAGGGAATCGAACTGGTGACCTTTTAGTTCGCAGGCCAAAGCTCAGTCCACTGAGCCACACCAGCCAGGGTTAGAATAATTTTAGATAAAATAGTATAGATATTTTCCGTGTATCTTTCACCAACTCATTAGTTTTAAGTCATACTAAATATAAAAGAATCATTTGAAACTGAAAGATAGATGGGCAATTTAAGAATGAATGCCTTGCAAAGAAAAGAGACTGATTCTAATGATGTCGGTTCTATTCTTCTCCATATATAATTCAGTGTCATTTTCTCTTCTAGTTTAGCTTTGGTGTTAAAAGTTCAGGACTATAGGAACGATTATCCCTATACTTTTAGCTATTCACAGAATCAGAAAATATCTTCAGATTAGTTTTCCTTTCCAAGAATGTGACTCTCTCTATCAGAGCCTTTATATCTTTCAGTTTGATGTCCCTGAACTTTTTATATTTGTGAGACTGTTTGGTAGACATCCTGGAAGAATTAACCACAAAAAGTCACTACTGAAGTTTCAAAGCCAGTATGGGCGGGGTGGGGGTGTCTTCCCACAGTTAACATGTAAAAAAGGAAGCCAGATCCTCTCAGATTTTTTGCTGTGAGAAGACCCTGCTGGTAGGAGAAGAAGTTTGAAAATGGAAGAGTGATTGGTACTCTCTCTGAAGCAAATGAAACATGTAGAGTAAAGTTCCATACTGGTGCTCTCCCTCAGACTTTCTCCCAGAAGAAATGCTACGGGTTGCTTCCAAAGATAACTGGAGCCAGACAGGAAAATGTCAAAGAGGATGTCTAAGAAGAGAAAAAAAAAAATCAATACCACCCAAGTTTGCTGGAGTAGAGAAAAAGGGGGGAAATAAAGGCAAAAATTCCAAATGACAACAAGGTTCCAAAATGCCATATAATAAGGCCTTGAGGCCTTATGGGATAGGGAGTTGTTTGTAACAGGTTGCAGATGGTCTAATTTTATTCTGGATCCAGTTCTAAGGATGATCACATAAATTAGAGTTGCTATTTGTGAAGCTTTAGTAAATATAGTTCCTGAGCACTTGTTTTGAAAATATTACTAGCTCTTGGCCAATGAGGGCTAGTTTTCTTGAGATCTTTAATAAGTCTCTTCAGTTTTATGTGAAGAGGTAAGTTCAGATTAAGTGGTGGTTCACTGGCTAGCAAAGAAAGACTCCTGCTTTTTCAGTCACTGACTGTGGTGGACAGGCCCTGATGGTTACTGTGGTGAGCAGGCTTTCAGGTATTCACTTGCTTGTATCATCTTCTCCCCCTGACAGGGCTTGTAATTGGTTTATAAAGCAATGTTGCAAAGGTTTTGGGATATCACTCCTGTGACTATCTTACATTATATAAAACTCCATCTTGCTAGGAGTCTATGGGTGGCTTTGAAGAAGCAAGTTGAATGAGGTCTTGGTTCTTTGAAGAACTGAGCTGCCATAAGGATATGAAGTCTGCCAACAACCTGAGTGAGTCTGGAAGCAGACCGTTTCATAGTTGAACCTCTAGAGGAGAAGCCAGCCCTGCCAGACGTCTTGACTGCAACCTTGCAGGGGACCAAGTTACACAATGCCCACACTCCTGCCCCACGGAAACTGAGATAACAAACATGCCATTACACAAACATTGAAGCCATTAAACCTGTGGCCTTTTTTTATTGCACAGCAATATGAAGTTAATACACATACTAAATGCCTACTCTGCCTGGATCTCTATTCTCTATACTTCTTGCTGTGACACATAAGAAAGTAATATGAAACATCTTCTCAGACAGCATTCACAATTTATTAGGAAAGACAAAGTACAAACCAGAAATGACTTTGAAAACTGTGTCAGGTAATATGTAAAAGTGATCAGTTCTTCAATACAACCGTTTCCTCTTCCTGGGCACACCCTAGACTACATTTCCCAGCCTCCATTGAAATTAGGGTTGACCACGTGCTTGAGTTTACCCAGTGGAACGTGAGTGGAATTACTGTGGATGACTGTCAGTCTGGCCCACAAACACCTCTGCCTCAATGTGAAGGTATTCATGTTTTTCTTCCCTTCCAACAGTTGGATTTTGGCACCAAGAAGACTTTGGAAGACATGCTGAGGATGACAGCATCTTTGTTGACCAGGTTTTAGACTGACAGTGTAGAGCAGTGTCCAGCACTCCCGCCCTTACGTACTAGAGTCATGCAAGCCTTTATACATGGGTGAGAGAAATTCATTTTATGTTTGAGCAATTAGCATTTTGGGGGTCTATTTGTTACAGCAGAAATAGTCTTTCCTATTTTTCATACCTTCCTTTTAATGCGATTCGATATTTCAAAGTGAGTTAAACATTATGAACACAAACAAATTAAAGTGATGATAATTTTACTTTATGCTTTTTAAATGCCAAAGATACTGAAATACCCTACAGGGAAAGAGGGAAAAAAAATGGGTTATATACCCTCTTGAGAATCCCTGATTTGTAAACCAAATAAACCATCATTTTCAATTTGAAACACTTTATATTTCATCATGAAACATTCTAAAAGTGCAACAGTCTTTTTAAACTCCATTTTTAGATACAAGGAAGTCAAGTGATCTATGAATGCTAAGAAAGGGAAAGAGGGTGGGGAAGGTAGGAGAGTATAAAGAGGGGATAAATGGTGATGATGGAAGGAGACTTGACCTGGGATGGTGAACACACAATAGAATGTAAAGACGATGTATTATAGAATTGTACCCCTTAAGCCTGTACAATTTAATTAACCAATATCACCCCAATAAATTCAATTAAAAAAAAAACTAAAAAATTCTAGTGTCCCAAATTCTACCTATAGTAATACGGAGTAATAAAGGGATGCTACAGGGCTGGATTAATCCTGATAGACTTCTTGGGAGAGGTAAATTCATAACCTGGTTTGGAATAGCTGGAACGATATGGTCCAATATAAGTAAATCAAATACTCCTTTTGGACTGCGAAGAAATGAGTACAGGTCATTGAGATAGCACCACACAGTCTGGCTTAGATGAATGTAATGGATTAGTGGGTCACATTGAGAAGTAAGAAGTATCGAGATGAAAGAGACCAGTCTGCCTTAAACGCTTAGCGTAGAGGCTTGGTCTTCATCTAACAGGGAATCTAATCCAGAATCTCCCCAAAGAGGGGATGCACTATAGATGTGTCTTGAAATAATTGATTGGGTACCTGGAAGAAGGGCGCATTATAGTAGGAACATACCGCAGAGAGGTCCACCAGGAGGCTGTTGCAGAATCCAAAACTGAGATAACAAGATTCCAGATTAGATAGACTGGTATTTATGGAAATAGTTTCATTTTTACAAAAAGAATGGAACTGGAGAAAAACAAGCTAGTAAAGCAGATTACACAGGAGAAAAAATCTTTAATAATAGATTGAATGCAAAGTAGAGAAAAGGGGAGCAAAAGAAAACACAAGCCCTTTGAGAAGTCCCGGGTGCTGAGGAATAGATGGATTGATTGATTCATCACTTCTTTCAGCTACAATAACTGAGTGTATATGTTCTAGGGAGTCTGTAAGGCATTGGGAATTCAAAGAGGGTTGAAGTGTTGCCCCTTAAAGACCTCCCACTTGAGTGGGCTAGAGTGGTGGGAACCATTGCAAGGCTATCAGTCCAGTACCAGGAGAAAACAGAAGGCAGAACATCTGACTTTGCTCATGGGCATCTGAAAGTTGTATCAAACCAGATGACATTTCCACTCGGCCTTAGAGAACTGGTCTAAATTTTCTAGGTGAAAGGTAAAGGGAAGGACATTTCTGGCCAAGGAACAGCACATGCAGAGGTAGAGAAGTTGAAGGTTGGCTGCCCTGGTAACGAGGTCCCTGTACTTGGGAGTTGGAACAGGTCAGGGAGCATAGCGACAGAGAAGGCCAGGGAGATACATTTCCTTCAAGAAGCCCTGTAGATCCTATTTACATTGTGCCATTGCAGATTTAAGATTAGTTTCCAAGTGGTTTTATCGATTAATTTCCAGGCAAACTGGGATCTGTTACGTTTGAAAACTCCTATCCCTACCATGTACATCTAGAAACAAGACACTTGAAACAAAGTCAGTTAAAGAGGAAACATTGATCTGGATGTAGTATGATGCACAGAAAAAAAAAAAAAACAGTAAGAAATAAGTATGCATCAAATATTACAGAAGAAATTTATGTACTGTCAAATGATAACTCAATCACTTAAATTCTAAAGAGCTCCAGCTACAAATAAGCTTCAGCCACAAGAATCCCCAAATGTCATGTCACTTGGCTGGGCAGGTTCTTTTGTCATTGCTGGTGGGCAAAGTGGAAGAAAGTGGCACCATTCAGCTTACTTAGCAGCCCTTACCTGATTCATTCTTTTATGTCACAAATGTCACAAGCCAGTCAGTGTAAAATCTGGTGACATATGAAGTGTGAGCATGGAAGAGCTTACAGTGAAGGGAGCTGAGTGAGAAAAAGTGAAAAATATACTGACAGTGTACAGAGGTTTGAAAATCAATGAGTTTATTTTAATGGGGTAGAAAACAAGGATGGAGTCCATTTTGGGGTAAAATGATGGAGACCAAAATTAAGAGAAAGTAGGCAGACCCACAGCCGGGTCTCTTCCACATGACCAAAATAGAAAAGAACTCAGGCCAACTGCAGCCATAGAACACAGAGAAAGCCTAGGTTAATGTTAAATAGTGATGATTACAAGAGAGAGATAGACAAAGGGTCTCTTTCTTAGCATTTTAATTTTTCTCAGAATGCTAAAACGAAGTATCATAGGTTCCCTAAATGTGGAATGGACTCAAATGAGAAAAAAAAAGGATACTTTACGCTGAGGGTCTGCCCCCTCTCTGTACCTGTTAGGAAAACAAAGGAGCGCATTTGTGATACTACTGCCTGTGTAGTGAGTTTCCTTTCCATTTTAGGAGAAAACCATGGACATTTCAGCTTGGCTCTTCAAAGAGCATTTAAGAAGATAGTCTGCTTCTAAATAGCTTTTCTTCCTGCTGCTCTCTCACCTTCGAAGTGTCAGTTCGTGGAGTTGACCAAGCCGCACTTGGAGTTGGTCAATGTGTAGCATTCGCTGAATACACAAGAATCGGGTCCTATGGGGAATGACAAAGACACACAGCATCCTTGCTCTCACAGAACTTTTTTCTTAGAACCCCCTAATGTTAAAATGGGATATGTATTTGAAAATCACCCTGTAGTCCTGTGCCTTTACAACTTTTTTTAAAAATAAAATATCAAAGTGGTTTTTCCAAACACATTCTTAACGCAATTTCAATAAACCAACCAGATGAAAGAAGAATGAGGTGAAGGGTGAGCCCCAACTTCTGGTCTGTCTTCCCTATTCACTACCACTCTCATCACCGCTGGCACCCCGGACACTTCCACTGAACCCGGGATTTCAGAGAACATGTTTTAGAGTCACTAATCTAGTCTAATATGCTTTTTTCTAAAAAGGAAACTGAGGCTGAGAGAGGAGGCTGATGTGTTGTGGGAATCAGGGAATGAGGCTATGGAGAGAATATTAGCCTGGAATCAGATATAGTCTATATTCTCCCCCTAGTTAACCATCTGACTTTAGCAAGTCCCTCAGTGGCCTCCGTTCCTTTCATTTTATTGCTATCAGGATGTAATGGTTGACCTCCAATGGTCCCTCCATCTGTAAAATTTTACAAGTCTGCTACTTTTCTAACCCTTAACTTCTATCAAAGTAGACTTTACAACATGAAACATTCAAATACCTTTGAAGTACAGTTGGCTGAGCTTAGTTGGTGAGGCAGCTTTGTTGACAAATGTCATGAGGTCAATGTACGTTGTCATAACATTGACAAAGAGGAGGATGTACTGATGGTCTCATTTATTCAGCTTAATAATAAAAACAGAGTGAGCTCTTCACCACAGAATACTCCACAAGGATCTCTTGCTCTTATAGTACAGGCAGTGGGCACTGGGAAAATTCAATGTGGGAGATACCCTGAGCATATTAATCTAAATGTCATCAGAGGAAGAGATCCAGGTATTGCCCCAACAGGAAAACGTCAGACAGACACATAAATGATCCACTGACTATTAGTAGCACCAAGTTTCCCGGACTTTGCCTAATGCTCTTTCTGATCACCAAGAGTGCTTATTAACTATCTAGTTCCACAGGCCTGCTGAAGCCTTTGATTCAGTAGGCTTGGGGCATATTTTTTAAAGATTTTATTCTTTATTATTAGAGAGAGGGGAAAGGAGGGAGGAAGAGAGGGAGAGAAACATCAATGTGTGGTTGCCTCTTGAGTGCTCCCTACTGGGGGCCTGGCCCACAACCCAGGCACGTGCCCTGACTGGGATTGAACTGGTGACCCTTTGGTTTGCAGGCTGGCACTCAATCAATGGAGCCACACCAGCCAGGGTGGCTTGGGGCATATTTTTATCAAGTGCCAAAGTTGATCTGGATGATCAGACAAGTATGGGAAACACTGTGTTTATAGAAATCCTCTCTCTCTCTTACGACTTATGAAAAGAGATCGATATAAATCAAGTACCTGTCATGCTGTAATCAAAGCTATAGTGATTACCAGCAGGTGCAGGGAAATTGCCAATGTCTTGATCTAAGGTATATTAAGAGAAGTCCCTTTTGTAACTGAAGCTCCCATGTGGCATGTATTTAGTTCTAGGATATGTGTATTTTTAATCTTTTCTCTGCCATTTGACTGCATATGACTGACCTCACTGCAACCTACAAAGGAGGAAGATTCAGAGGCAAACCAGTATGACAGGGAAATGGCCCAATTATGCTGAGCCTTGATGTTCTCTCAGCAAAGTAGATACAGGCGGCACGCTAAGACACAAAGGGAAGCGGGGGGGGGGGGGCACTGGGAGAATGTTGTTAGATGAGAAAGATGAAAGGGCAGCAATTATTCTAATCATCTATGGAGAGGGTGCAGCAACGCTCCCTGTAATTGCCCAGTGAAGCATGAAGTCAGTCATTTTAACTGGCCTTTAAAAACATTTTGTTTGGGATGGAAACCAGTTTTGTTTTTTTATCCCTTGGGCCAGTGAGAAGTATTCATCACTGCCCCGTTAGTCAATAGCCATCCCAATCTGTTTCAGCTTCCCACGCTCAAGAGGAAGAGCAGAGATTACCAGAGGCTGGCAAACACTTCCAAATGGTATCTGTTTTATTTGGATGGGTGGTCATTAGCCTCTGTATTAATTCTGTGTTTTTCCTCTTCCTTTTAATCCAGATTTGTTGTCTGTTAAAAGTCAGATACAGGGAGAATGATCATAACAGAAATCCATCCCTGAAAATATAAAGATAAATGCTTATTAACTAACTTTCCATCCCACTAAGCAGAAACAGGGGAACCTTTCTTTGTGTTCTCAAGATAATGTGCCCATAAGTCTAGATACATAAAGCCTCTATTTAGAAAAGAGTTCTTGCATTGTATTAGTTGTTTATTTACTTGATTCTCCATCCCCCCCACACACATACACACTTGGCTAAGATAACTAACAGAATACCAAACAGAGGAGGCCTGTAGAGAAATGCCTAAGAAGTGAAAAATGATGCATAAATGAATCAATGAACCAATCAATCAACGGCATTACCTTGTTCCTAGAAGCAACGAGTTCTTCCAATATTTGTGGCCTAGATTAAGGAAATCTAACATGATGGAAGAAAGATTGTCAAAATTGTACTGGTCATCATCTCTAATCTCCATACACACATCACAAAAAACCCATAGAAAACATTAATTCCTTAGTCCTACATTCAGTGACTGTTACACATCTACTGTGAGCCAGATGCTATTCTGGGCACTGAGGTCAGAGCAGTGATTTATTCATTCCCTTTCCTCCTGGTGCCTTCCCTTCAGGGCAAGGCAGATATTAAACCTGTAAACAGGTGAACTAAATAGTTACAGACTAGCACTGGAAATAACAAGGAGGCATGGAATAGAGTGATGGGTGGGGAGGGAGAGGAGACGCTAAGTCAGGATGATCAAAAAGGTCAGTCTGAAGAGGTGGAATCTGGGCTGAGAAATAAATGATGAGAAGGAGCCGGCCATGGTGCTGAGGGGAGAAATCTCAGGGCAAGGGGGGAGCCCAAAGCTGAAAGAAGCTGGGCATATTTGATTAGTCCAGAGTGTGGTGGAGAGGAGATTGGCATAGGATGATGCCTTAGGGGGACTGAGTGAACAGATCCTGTAGGATCTTCAAGTCTATGGTAACGTCGTATATTTAAATTTTATTGGTAGTATAATATGAAGCTTTATGAGGATTTTAATCATCAGGGGTTAAAATAGGTTGATTACATTTTCAAAAATATTCCGGTTGCTTTGAGGAGAAATGATTGGCAGGGCGTGGGGATGTCAGACCAGAGTGGAAACAAAGATGCCCGTAAGAAAGTGTCTGCAAAGATTGAGGTGAGAGATGGCTTAGTCAGCCATAGGTAGTTCCTATTTTGGATACATTCTGGAGGTTCATTCCAGAGGCTATCTGATGGAACAGATATAGCATTAGGAAAGGGGGATATGATGCCTACGTTTTTGGCTTGCACAGCTGGGTGGATGTTGGGTTTGTAGAGAAGGGGATCGCTGTTAAACAGCAGGTTGCATCAAGAGTTCAGTTTGGGCTCTGATACTTTTCAGATGCCTACTGGGTGTGCCTGTGGAACCTGTCACACAGACAGTCCCATAGGTGATCCCCCACTGAGGTAAGCAGTCAGGGTTACAATCCATCTGCAGGAAGCAGGAAAGGCAGGGTCGTTTTACAGATAAAACTCTTCCAAGGGATCTCCACAATAGCATCTCACTATGTATAAAAAAGTACCCATCTGTAAATGAGTGGAGAAAATAAAGCTGTGGCATATTTACACGATGGAATACTACACAGCCATAAAGAAGGAAATCTTACCTTTTGCAACAGCATGGATGGACCTGGAAATTAGTATGTCGAGTAAAATAAGCCAGTTGGTGAAAGACAAATACCACAAGATGTCACATACATGTCAAATCTAATGAGCAAAGTAAACTGACAAACAAAATGGAAGCAGAGGCATGGATACATGGGACAGGCTAACAGCTTCAGAGGGGTGGGGGTGAATGAATGAAAGAGCGTGAAGGGATCAGCCAAAGAGCATAAATGCAGAACCCACAGACACAGACAACAGTGGGGTGATGGCCACAGGGAAGGGGGGTGAGGCCAGGGGGAGGAGGGCAAAGGGGGGAGAAGTAAGGACGTCTGTAATAGTGTAAACAATAAAAATAAAGTAAAAAACTAATATAAAATAATAATACAAAATAACTAAGTTTCTAAGGTGAATGAATGATTAATTTGTCACTTTAGTCTATTTTTTTTTGCCTTTATCCTGATTAGAAAAGAAACACGCTTATTACAGGAAACTTAGTAAATGCATTCTTTAAAGTCATAACAATTCCCACACTCAGATATAATCATTTTAACATTTTGGCATGTTTTCTTCCTGTCTTTTAAATTTGTTAAGTCAAAAAATACACAGTGAACCCCTATGTGTCAGGTGCTACTCAAGGCATTGGGAATTCACTGATAAACAATGTAAAGAAAGTCATTGACCTCTTGGAATGTATATTCTAGTGTGGGGAGGCAAATAGCAAACACACAAAAAATATCAAGTAAATATATCATATATTGAATGATGTTAAAAACTAATGAGTAAAATAATTCAGGGAAAGAAATTGTAATAAGGTGCAGAGGAAAAGAAAAGCTGCTAAAATTGTATAGGTTACAGAAGGCTTCATTAAAAAGGTAACATTTGGGCAGAAGAATAGCCGAGGCCAGGATGGTTGGAATAGAGCGAAAAAGGGAGTTGGGATAATATTATGGCCTATCTTCATTACCTCCAATAGCATACACAAACATGGTTAATTATACTTCTTGTCCCGGACACTCCCTTTGAAATTAACCGTGTTCATATAGAAACCTTCTCCGTAATATTCAGATGGAACTTAAGGGCCCAAGGTCTAGAGTCAGACTACCTGAATTTAAGCCCTGTTCTGCCACTTAACTACATGCCTGGCCTAGGATCAATTACTCACCCTCCTTCTTTCTCACCTATAATGTAGTCCCTCCTCCATGGAGTTATGATGGTGAGTAGCTACATGAATTAATACAGGCAGAGTGTTCAGAAGAGTATCTGGAACTTAGCAAGTGCTCATTTAATATCAGCATTTATAATTGTCATGTTATTATTATTAAAAGTCCCTTTCCCTCAACAGGCTGTAACTCCTTGAGGATTTCATAACCTTTGGATCTCAGGACCTAGCCCGGCATCTGACAGTGGTTCAGTACTTAAGAAATACTAGTTTAACTAATCTGAATTCTACTTGGAGCTACCCAGTCTATCTAGTAAACACATTTACTAACATAGTTTTAACCCTAATTCCATTCATTCTGAAATCAACATTTGGGTTAAAGAACCCTGCTCATGAAGCCTATCAATCTAAACACGGTGTAATTATAGCAAAGGCCATTTATCCAGTGTTCTGTAATCAGAGCTTCCTACTCTCTAGCACTTGCCCAGATTCCCACAATGATCACTGACGTTCATAATGATAGGCCTGAGGCCCTGCAAAATCCTTCCCAATAACCAAGAATGTTTACACTGTGTCCTATCTTGCAGAAGCCATTTCACTGCCTTCCTGGTCTACAATATTATGTAACCGTTGGTTGTGATGCATGGGGACTCAGATCTCTTACAGCACTCAACCCTTTGATTATATCAGATAACTCTTTACTGTGCCAGAAATTGGACAACTGCGCTCACCCATATTCACATGTGTGTGATACATAATTAGGCAAAATCTGGTCTTTAAGGAGAATAATGATCCAAGATTTTGCTTCCTTTTCTTTTTCTCAGTAAAAAACTCTGTCAATTAGCTCACCAAAGAAAGCATTCCTGCTCCCAGATCACTGGGTCGTGGAGACAGCTTCAAGGTAACAAAACCCCAGCATGGCTCTCTGCCTTTGCTCAAGCATTTAGAATTCCTGTGTCAAGTTAATCCCTTTCATTTTAGTATTTCAGTAATTGAAGAAGATGGCACCTTTTAAAGATAAAATGACTACTATCAACCCTGATGACTGTGCTTATGGCTTTTCTTCTTGGTACGTACTGATTTAATTTGGGGTAGAGATGGAATAACCCTGTCATTGTAAAGATATATATATATAAAGATTATATATAATTAAAGAATATACATATTCTTAATTATTCCAAAACTTGTTATTCTGAATAGAAGAGCTTTTGGTCCATATGCATGGACCATCCAATGCCTGTGACCAACAGAAACCCCTCCCATAAACCTACACACCTTCTGCAACTGTCAGGACCCAGCTGGGCCACATGGTGAGGCTCCCCAGTCCTTCCAGTTCCAGCCTTAACCCCCCCAACAACTTCACTGTCATTGCTCAGGTTTGCATTTTACATTCTGAGGCCTCATCTCATCTGATCCTTAATGTAACTCCTTGAAAAGCATAGAGCAGGTATCATTATCTCTGAGCTAGAGAATACAAAGATGCCCCACCCGGCAGATATGGAGCCAAGATATTGATCCAAGAACCAAGATATTTCCACAAGCATTCCGGTGGAAAATTGTTCTACTACCCTACACTGATTCCCTTTACTGATTTTTATGGTTAATAATAATTATAATAAGAGCATATGTATACCACCTGCCATGTGCCAATTAAGTCTTCTGAGTGCTTTTCAAATAGTTATTTATTTTAATCTTCCATGACATTTATTTTTAACATTCCACATACAGAAACTGAGGTACAGAGAAATTAAGTGACTTGCCTAATGTCATTCAACCACAGTGAGGATTCAGATCCAAGCAGTCAGTCTCCAGGGACTGCGTCCTCAACCGCCATTCTATACTACATCCTAATGATGAATGAGAAGGTAGTTCATTAAAGCTAGAAGAGTGCTTTTGCATACTCTAGGGATTTGAGTGTGCTACACATCCCCCAGCATGTGACCACCTCAATACATTTACCGGCATGTGCAGTGGAAAAACATTCAATGTATAAATTAGAATTAATAGCCAAGGAAGTGACGGATATCCAAGTTCAGTGCGGAAAGGAAAGACAGGAGGATGGAATTCATATAACAAATATACTTTTAGATAGTTTGTTTAATTAAAAAAGTATTTGTGGACTGTCAGTGTTTGGAGGAAACTATTGAGGCATGAAGACTAGATGAAATGTTATATCCTGGACCGGATACTGGAATATAAAAAGAACATTAATTGAAAAACTAGGAAAATCTGAGTTGAGTCTGTAGTTAATAGTATTGTACAGATGCTAATTTATTAATTTCGATAAATGTATCATAATTTTGTAACGTTAACATCAGAGGGGGCCAAGTTAAGAGTACAAAAGAGCTCTCTAGATAATCATTGCAACTTCTGTAAATCTAAAATTATTTTAAAATAAAAAGTTTTAAAAAGTTATTTGTAGGACAAGTGTATTTCAGACTACCTTTGCAAACTGTCTCTTCCCAAGGCTACAATTCAACCTTGTTTTTTCTAAATATTTGACTCTCTTCTATCTTTTACATCTTTCAGAGATGACCCTTTTAGGTCACTGCATAGAAGGTCCATATTAATGATATTCTCCTACTTTCCTTTATGCAAGGCCTCTAAGAAAGATGGCTTGGAGGATGATCATGTTTGCTGAAACTGAAACTTGCTTCTCCCGTTTGTTGCTCTCTGTATATAAGTGGTTTTCAAGTTTCTGGGAGATTATTTGCAATTTTACAGAATGAAAATAGCCTCCCAGTTTCTGACCCATACATGTAGCCATTTCTCAAATGCCAGGCATCAAATACACATTCAATACTCAGTTTTCAATTAATATACACTTTGGGAATATCCATTGAAAAATATTTATTAAGCACCTGCAGAGGTGTCCAACGTCTTGGCAACTCTGGGCCGCACTGGAAGAAGAGTTGTCTTGGGCCATGCATTAAATACATTGTAACACATAATCACAAAAAAACGTAATAATGTTTTAAGAACATTTACAATTTTGTGTTGGGCCACACTCACAGCCATCCTTGGCTGCATGCAGCCCATGGACCACATGTTGGACACCCTCGTACTGCGTATATAAGGATGGGCAGGATTAGGACTCTGTCTTTAAGGAAGCTGGTCTGGCAGAGGAACTTCATAAGAAAGCAAATCATGACACTTAGACACTCTCCCTAGTATGACCAGGTTTTACCGTTCAATGTAGATCACAATTTTTTTTAATTACTATAGAACTTGTGAAAAAAATTGTTCAAACACAATACTCTCACCTTACGATGTCAAGGTTAGTGATGATATACTCCTGTCTAACTAAATTCCATTAGAGATTTCAAGGAATAAAAAGTCTCTGAGTTTACATCCTAAATTATCTTCCCATGTATTATTCATGGGTGGAATATCCACTTCTTTATAGTCCAAAAAAAAAGCATGATAGATCACAGCTGGAGTAAAATCCACACTCATCCATCCCATAATGAAGTGAATTTCAGGCTTCATCTTGTAAACTAGCTTTAGGACTATTTCAATCCCTTTTTTCTAAATAGTTGATTCTTTTCTATCTACACAGCTATACTAGAAGGCAGAACTCATTTGCACAAATTTTTTTGGATGCTTGCCCAATAGAAGATTTCAGCAAGCATCTTTCAAGGAGACACTGTCACCAACACAGCTCTGTCTGCTTCTGTAGGCACTGTTCTGGGATAAAGTCCTTCTATAAATCTGAATCCATTATGAATTTATAGCTTTCAAGATTTCACATTCTATTATCTCGACTTGAATTGTCTGTTGTACTCATTAATTACCTTTTTGTGGAAGAAAAAAAGAAAAGAAATCTCTCTCAATTTCCCTAAAGCCCCAGCCCTTTCTCAGGATTCACCAAGAAAAGCAATTATCTTTTTGTGCAGTATTGATCTGTCTGGACATTGCCTCCCGGTGGATCATCTATTTGGTTCTGGAATTTAAAAGTCCCCACAATGCCAACTTCTGTGTCACCACCTGAATTAATGTCTACTTCTCATCTGCTGGCATCTACCACTGGTCAAGTTCACAATCACATTGAGCTGTCTCACACTGGCACTTCACAGATGAAGGAAAACACTGTTGTGTTTATGTTATGAATTTTTCGGGCATTTCTTCACTTAACACCATTTAATGGCTTAAGCACTTATTAGCCAACAAGTCTCTTAAATTGAAAGTATACTTTTGGGGAGGAAATGTATGATATTATTCAGTGAAGCTGGTAAAATGTCTTATGTCACAGTACGTTCCATGTATAATTGATAAAAATGTATCAAGAGTGTCTAGCCATAGAAAGCCAGGAATAATCTTCTGAGACTTTACATAATTCACTATACCAATATGATTCTTTGAAAGTTTCATTGGTAAGTATACCCTAGAAAAATTATACATCAGTATTAAAACTGAATATCCCTTTAAAATCACTTTGAAAAGAGACAGCATTGAAGAACAGGGACCTATGGACAAATTCAAGTATTTTAAATTTGTTTTTCTTTACTTTTTGAAGCATAAAATTATGTTTAGAGTGATTTTCCTAGCTGACCCACTATTTTTCTCAATATTAATATTAACTCAGCATTAACATTCAACTGCAATTTTAATCGATTCCTTTGGAGCTTGGGTACATAAGGATGTAAGAGCTGAGAACTCTGAGTATCCTAAATTGGCCAAACCAAATTAACAACAGCAAAAATGTGATATATTCCTGATGTGGGCTCTCTAGTTCTGTAGGTGTGTAACAAGTTCTGGGAAGTAGAAGGCAGGGGGATGCTCACTCATTATTGGTGTGGGCCACAGTTATGATCTACAACTGCCAGTGGGTTACGTCTACCAGATAATCGTGTTCTGAAAGAGACATCCATAATCTTAAAATGATACAACAATGGCAAAATTTTGCCAGAAGCAATATTTGAACAGAATAAGATTGATCTTGTTGCTCAAAGATACTCTCTCTCTGAATTTACTATTTACTTAGGAGAAAATAGATTACCCTGCCCAAATGACCTGGATAGGCACCAGGAAATCCCAGGAAGGAGAAAGAAACTTGGCCTTGGCTCTAGACATACCTGGATTTAAATCTTGTCTCAGCTGTTTGCAAGTGGCAGGAGCTTTCGCATGTCACTTAAACTCTGAATTTCGGCTTCTCAATGGGAAGTGAAGATAATAGTTTCGACCTTTGAGACCATTGAGGGGAATTACAAGAAAAAAACAAAACAAAAGCAGACAAATGCACCCTCATATACACACCCATGCATTCAGTTGATGTTTTATAAATAGCAGGCATTTTTATAAGATAATAGCCGCAGTGTTTGAAGGATGTTTTGATTCTTCTAAAATATATGAATTGGGTTTGTACCTCACTTGGGGCTTTCTCATGAAAGAAAAATTATTAGATATTTGAAAGTGTGTCTAATCACTTCTTGAAAAAGGTCTTCCCTCCCAGGTCAATGCCCACCCACACTCCAACTGGAGCGAATGTGCCCATTTGTGATTAGCTATATTAATCATGTAAAATGCAATAAAGAGGAAATCTTGAAAGGGCTTTAGAAAAACAGAACTCTAAAAGAAGGTCTTTTATATTTATTATTGAGCTATCCTTTGAGTAAAATGAGTCATGTGTTTATGGTAGGTGGTTCAATATCAATGCAGATGCTAAATTACCTGGCCTACCTGTGCAAACTCTACAAATAAATTTTCCTTCTCAGCCAGGAGAGAGGTGTGGCTGGAGACTTAGCTGATTGGATTGATGTATGGTAGGCACTAATTCAGGAGCAGAGGAATCATATTACAGGATGCTCTAACAGAGATACGGACCAAGTTCTTCCATAACAAAAGGCCTTGAGCAGGTACAAAACACGTGCAGGAAAAGGTGAGGCATCAGCAGCACTAGACCTGAAGACAAGCCTCTGAAAGGAAAATGTGTGCACACCAATAAGAATGTTATTCAGTCCAAGTACAAGTTGCTAAGCCAACACTTCTGACTTGGGCATTCTTGTTTAGCGAGCTCCCTTTCTTTGTTCAATGCCAAGGGACGGTCAATGCCCATGGTGACAACTTGAGATGCCCTTGCTCAGGAAGGGTTACCCCAACACATTCCACTTTTCTTTTGTCTCTGGAGCATGGAGCCTGCCTCAAACATGGAACAGAGCTGCCAGCCCCAGGTGCTGGGCCCCGCTTATGATGAGTGACATATCTGTAATTATCGCATTGCCCAGACATCGAAATCTGTCCTCCCAGGTAGGAAGGCCCATTAATAACCCACTGGGGAAGGGTGGAAGCATCTCGGATGCAGTTCTGTCACGTGACCTGCTCTCTGATATGGAGTCCCATGACCAGCAATAACATGCTCTCTGCTGTGGCGCAGCATTCATTGTTTCTCATCCTCTCGCAATCTATAACCAGAAAGCAAGCTCCCTTATCATTTAATAACATTCCCTGATGCCGAGAGCTGGAGTAAATGGAAGCACTCCAAGGGGTGGAGAAAGCAAGCTACGCGAGGCTGCTGTTAAGGTTGTAACACAGGCTGAGGGTTCAGACGGGTGAACAGACACCCCTTCAACCCTCCCGCTGCTGCTGTCCCCAGGCTGGGTGGACTTCTGCAGGAGAGTCCCCATGCATAGACAGGAGGTGCTTTTACGAATGAGAAAAAAAGAGAGAAAACAATGGCTCTGTGTTCCTGCTCTGCTAAATGGGTTTTTGATGTGCTGTGTTCATCTTGAAAGGAAATGCAGTTTGATGTGGAACACCAGGCTGGGTATCTGTCCTGGGATTCAGGACTGATTGTGGTCATAAGTATAAATATGAACCTTAGTCTACGTGTTTGTAAATTGGGAAGGAAAATGCTTTTCTCTGTTTAGCATGAGGTCATGCTACAAAATAAAATGCAATGATAAGCGACATGGTGCTTTAAGCTTGCAGAAGGAATATTAATAAAATGCTAACAATAATACCAGCAACATTGAAAGAACCCTTAGGATGGGGGCAGGCAAAGTTCTAAGGGCTTTGCAGGTATCATCTCATTTAATGCTCTCATCAACCCAAATGAAACTTTATTATCCTCAATTTCAACAGATGAGGAAACTGAGGCATAAAGAAGTAACTGAGGCATAGTGAGGTAACTTGCCCAAAGTCACAGAGCTATTAAGTGACACCATTAAGTTACAGAGTCAGGATTTGAACTCAGAAAGTCTGGTTCCAGCACCCAAGCTCTTATTAAAGGGTCTGCTATTAAAAAAAGAAGCTTTGAATGTTAAGCTGGAGAGAGACAGAGAACCTGTAAAGAGGGTTCAACATAAGGGAGCATGAAAAAGCAGAGATCACATTGTCAAATGATACTTCACCATTAAGAACAACAATAAAAAGAATGTGGGAAAAAAAAAAAAGAAATTCCCAGACAAGGTAAAACTAATGATGTTCATCATCACCAAGCCATTATTATATGAAATGCTAAAGAGAATTCTATAAGAAAAACAAGAAGATCAAAACTATGAACATTAAAAAGGCAACAAATTCACAACTATCAATAATTGAATATAATAAGAAACTAAGCAAACAAGCAGAACAGGAACAAGATCATAGCTATGGAGATCATTTGGGGGGTTAACAACTGGGAGGGGAAGGGGAGAGAAAGGGGGAAAAGGTGTAGAGATTAAGAAGTACAAATTGGTAGGTACAGAATAGACAGTGGGATGTTAAGAACAGTATAGAAAATAGAGAAGCCAAAAAGCTTATACGGCTAACCCATGATCCATGGACATGAACTAAATGTGGGAGGATTGCTGGAGAGACTTGGGGTAATGGGTAGAGGGGGATCAAAGGGGGAAAATTGGAACAACTGTCATAGCATAATCAATAAAATATATTGAAAAAAAGAGAAAGTCTGGCTTATCCCCCTCTCCTACTCCATCACCCAGGAGCTCAATTCCCACTTTCCTCATACTCCAGCTGAAATAGAATGACTGGTCTCTTCATTATGCGTCACAATCTGAAAATTATAGGACTTTACTTTTACCCCCAGTTTTTCCATTAATGAAGTCTGTGACCCTAAGTAGGTAAGTCTCTAGGCTTCCTTATCTTCAACTTAAAAATGAGAATTTGAAGGACAAATTCTCCTAGGTGCCCTCCAGCATTTATCTGTTCATCCTGGGCTTCCGACAGCTCACTCTGACGGCATGGTGACGCCACCAGAGCAGTGGTCTCCAGAGTGGGGCAGGCATCCCCAGGGGGTGCCAAGGCTGGCTTATTGGGGTTATGGGAAAAATACTGAAACATTGAATCTTTTAAAAATTCTGGTTTGCGTGTGTGTGTTTTGTAATGTAAACAACATATTAGCATGTGCATACTCTACATAATAAATAAATATGTATTTATTGATTGATTGACAAATGCTGCATGGTTTATTTTTTCCAGTATGCGTGGACATTGGTAAATACTTGGAGACCATGGTGAAACGCTGCCGAGCCGTCAGGCGCGGACTGGGACTAAAGCTAGTGCCAAGGCAGTTCATGTTGCAATTTAAGGTTTTCTCCCTCAGATTAAATGCCCAATGATGTTTCTTAATTTTAAACCACAGGGACAGAGATAACATTATTAATATTTATATTAATATTGGTTTAAATGCATGTGTGCTATAAAAAAAACAACTTCTTACTATACAATCATATCTGAAACCTGGATTTTTAAAGAAAATCCTACTCTAAAGGATAGTTACAAGTTATCTAGTGGAAGCAAGATGGTCTATCTCAGAAAAACCTTCATTTCCCCTTAAACTTCCAAGATTATTCTAACAGTATGTTAAAATACAAGGACCTGGCTGGGTAGCTCAGTTTGTTGGAGCATTGCCCCATACACCAAGGTTGAGGGTTCGATCCCTGGTGGGGGCACATACAAGAATCAACCAATGAATGCATATATTAGTGGAACAACAAGTCAATGTCTGTGTCTCTTTCCCTCTTTCTCACTCTCTTTCCCTTCCTCTCTCTCTCAAATCAGAAAGTTTAAAAACGTACATGGAAAGATGCTGACAGTGCTCTCTTAGCTTTCCTTTACCAGTTCTGTCTATTTTTACGAGTCACAAATAGATTAAGTCCAATTGTGAGGTAATTCTCTCCCTTGATTTCCCTTTCTAAAATCAGATACTCACAGTAATACTTGGGATGTATGCCACTCTGACCTCTCTAGTTTGGGAAGAATATCGAAATATCAGAAAAACTACAAAGATAGGCTCAAAAAAAAGCAGGGGGGGTTGCCTACAAAGGCTAGAAGATAAAACATGTGAGGAGAAGGGGTGAGAGCTGAATGTGTAAGTCTGTCAACGCGGCAACTCCAGCGCACAGAGATCACAGACTATAAACACCTTCAAGGTAACAATCTAATTGAAGGGAAAGAATTATATCCATAGTCTCAGAAGATGATAGGACTGGCAGCAATGGCCTTGAAGCAATGGAAGAAAAAGTTTAGGTAAAATTGTCGAGATTGGGTAAAAAGAAATTCTTGATTACCTGAGGAACAGAATAGGCAGAGCAGTCCCCAGAGGAGACATTTGGAGCATTTTGGTACAGACAGCCCAAAGCCCTTGGGTAAGAAACAGAGATTATCAATCGTGTTCCTCGATCAGGTGCCACCGCTGACTTGTCAGAACGGGGAGCCCTCAGAAACACCTCTGAAAGGCAGCCCCCTAAGACAAGGCCAAGTCATCAGAGACCTGTATGAAGACTCTTATTGAAAATAAGAATAGTCAACAAAACACCGACACACCAATATTGTAAAATTGTGAACTAAAATACAGAAAATGTGTTATTTTATGCAAATTCTATGTAATGTCATAGTTTAGGAGTGCTATCTAACTTATCTCAGAGAAATTAACAAAATCTTCACTTGTACATTACCATTCTGTGTTCTGTGCGAAGGTTGAGCACCAGTAAGCTCAGCCATTGAGTCAATAACATTAAATGTGTTATGCCATGTAACAAATAAGATGCATGAAATATATGACTATGTGAGCCCCCAATACTTCTGAGTAGGCAAATATATACCCTTAGGATAATAATGTGACCGTCGACTTCTAAGGCCTTCTAAACTAAGTGTTACACATAACTGTGTCTGTAAAAATGTTTGAGGGCACTCTTTATCTATAATACATGAAGGTACCACTCCAAACTCTTCACACATCTTGGGTGTGAGAGGAGGCACAAAGTCAGGTGTTGCGGGGGCGGGGCAGGCAGAGCGATGAACGAAGAAGCTGGGGATACGTGTGGCAGAGAGCGTGGGTAGAGAGTGAGGTGGCTGGAGATGCTACACCCATAAAAATGGCAGCTGCTGACCAGCTGCTCTCCAGCTGACCAATGCCACCTGGAAACATGGCCTAGGGTCACTGAACCTTCCAATTTTTTAAGAGAAACTGGAAATCTCAGTTTGTATATGAAATATCTGAATTTTAAAACATATTTGTGCATTGGATGAGGCCCAAGGGGCACTAGCTGAGCTCATTCTCCAAACCCCTCACACCGACGGTGCAGAAGAGGAGGGATGCCCTGTTCTCTGAGATTAGGAGCTAGGAACTCAGGATCGGGCCAACTGGGAAAGTAGGCTTTTTTGCGCAGTATCATCAAACATGGGGGGAGATTAAAAAAAAAAAGAAGAAACATCATTTTTGCCCTTTTGTCCAATGAATCCAGAAAGGAAGGAAGTGCTTGGGCAAGTGATACTTCCACTTTAGATGCCCCCGCAGAGCATGACCAGCGAGGAGGGCACAGATGTCCCTGCCTCATTGGCAATCATCAGAAACAGCAGAAAGTCCCCCAAGAAGAACCAAATCTTCAATAGCCTAAAGACAGAAGCAAGCAGAACTGTGAGCTCTTATGGACATCCACAGAGACTTAGTGGGAGTTTGTTTCCAGAAGGTGCTGTGTGAAAAGCAGTGGTTAAGTTTCCAAAATCTAGTAGTTCTAGATCAAAGTTGACTGGGTGGCTTTTGGTGGTTAGCAGGAGAGTCTGAGTTCACAGAACAGTGTTGCTCTGTTTAGACTTTTTAAACACACACACGCACGTGCACATGCACCTTTCCTGCTGTGTGAAGCGAACTATTCCGTGTCAGTCCTGTGATCTTGTCCTCCACAGCTCAGAAATGTCACAGTGCTCTGACCAGCTCATGTCAGGTACAACCAAGTTCACAGAATCTGGCGTGAAGTCTCACTATTTTGCAATATCAGTTGTTCTCTTGGAGAAGGACATGAGAGCTTAATCTACATGCCTCAAAAAGAAGTTTGATATTGCTGCTAGGGGTGGGGTTTATATCAAAGGAGATTCCTCTGTTAATGTACTATTTATACCAAGCACTCACTTTCAACAAAGAAGCAATTTGTAGAAACACAGGGAAAACCTTTCTATTGTGGCATCTATGTTCTTTCATCATGAATATATTTACTGGGGGGGGGGGTTGTTCTCTTTATCAAAAATTCATAGTAATTTATAATGAGGGAACTGATAGTAGGTTCCCAGTTCCAAAAGGGGGTCTGCTATACTATGGTGAATACGCAATTTTGGATGAAACCCATTGAACTGCTTTTTGGAGAATCGTAAAATAATGTTCTTTGAATCTCTGGAAAGGCCTTGCTCAAGTAAAAGATCGCGATTTAGAGAAACGAAAAACACTTCCACGGTTTTCTCCAAAGCTGACTTACTATGCCTGCATTTCAGTCCAACGTTTACATGTGCTTAACACACACACAGCTTGAAGGAGGGGGCGCACACTCTGTTTTGCAGTGTTTGTGTGGGAATCAAAGCAAAACACGTGGTTCCATTCTGTTTCTTGTAGCATTCAGTTAAGTGAAGGAGAAAACCTAATTTGTAATGATACTGTTACCACACAGGGTGATCTTGTAAATAATTGGGTTTGGGGCGGGAAGGTCTAGTTCAATATGTAGACATGACAGTCTGGTGAGGCTTGAAAAGTATGCCAGAAATAAGGTGGTCTGTCTCCCACGGAGAGTGGGCTTTTCATTTGGTCCATTTTTTTTTCTTTTTTCTTTTTTTCTCCGTTAGTGCTATGTGGATGCCTCTAGCAATTTGCTGTCTGTGAAATATAGATGGATGTTCTGAGGGAATCTTGCAGAATTACAAAATGAAACAAGAGGAATGGCCAGTCATTTCAAAAAGAAACCAAACAAACTAGAAATTGAAGATGTGATTCGCTTTCTTTTTATTTTGGTACTGAAAACAAAGTAGAGTGGCCAATATGGTAGTAGCAGTAGAGCCCCCAGCGAGTGAGTAGGCCCTGTGCTCTTTTTTGATTTTATAAGGGTAGGAGAGGTTCCTATGGAGAATTGGGAAATAGAGAAAGGCGTAGAGATGGAGATAAAATTTCAGGGGGGATTCACCAGTCTGTTAATAAGTTAATTAAATACGCATGGCCTGATGTTTTCATAGAGTTCTGCAGAACTTGGGTTCTGACTGCTTGTGCTCACTGAGGCCGCCCCCGCTAGTGTCTCTCTCATTCACCCTTGCATTCCAGCACCCAGCACTTACCTGACATGCAGTAGCAACCAGTCAAAAAAATAATGAACAAATTGTTTTGCACTAAACTAGGTTAGTAATCTTTGCCTGCCTGGGCAATTTTAACTTGGAAATTCTATTCCTTCCACCCACTTCTCATCTTAAGATGTTTTTCATGTTAGACTGTTTTGCTATACGCCCCTGTATATATTCCCCACCCAAAACTCAGGGAGAATTTTGTTTTTTTTCTAAAAAAAAATAAAAATAAAAAAAGCTGTGCTTTGTGAATAGTCAAAGACCCTTACCCACTATGCATGATGTTCTAGGAAATGCTGCACACGAGATTCCTTTTCCCCTTTCACTCTTTAGTATTGAATTTAAGCTTTGCTGTTTAGCCATGCAAAAAACCCAGCTCCAGTCTTGCTGACCTAAGTAGCAAACATAAAAGCTTACTAACCTTTGGAATTAGACATCAAATCAGGGGCCAGCTGAACAGATTCTGCTCCCACTTCAGGAGATGTGCTTTGCAGAGTAAAGGTCTACCTTTCAAGTTTTTACTCTACTCCGCCACTAGACATTAGAAGCTAACATACCGGTGGATGACAGCCCAGGGCTGCTGTGAAGACACTCATATTTGGTTTTAAATTAGAAGCATACAAAAAATTAAATACTGACTTCAAGGAGACTAAATATGTGTCTATATTATTTGAGATGATTCGGGGTTTGCAAGCAAGAATATTTGAAGACTTCTACTGCAGCACTTATCACACACTGAACTGTAAGAATGGATTGATCCAACAATCTCTGCTCAGACGTATGACATTGGAAAGGGTTTTGTTAAAATTTGGGAACAAAAGTCACCTCTGAAACTCTTGGTCCACCATGTTGCATTTAAACCTCAGTTTACTTTCCAAGCCCATTTTGCACAGGGGTGTTTAAGAAAGCAATTTGAGTGTAACAGGGTGCCTCATTGCCATTGAGACAAAAACAAATACTGGGAAGCAATAAAATGCAATGTAACATGAAGAATTGAAGCCAAACAGAAAATGACTCAACTCCACTCACATATTCTACCTCAGCCAAAACGCTGTGCTCCCTCCCCGCATCTCTGCTTACCATTTTTAATCATGTGGACTTTGGCAAATGTCACAGGTCCTCCTAAAATCACCATTTCTGACCTCAATATTAAATACATAATTATCGAAAGCAGTATATATGACATTAGCTTCAAACATACCAATAGTTCAGTCCTCCTTCCCTCCCTTCGCCCTGTGAACAAATGGTTACTTAGTTCCCTGGGCCTTGGTTTCTTAATCTCTGAAACAGAAGTAATCCCATCAATGTGACTGTGTCACGAGGGCTAAATGAATTGATATATTTGAAGTGGTTAGCACACTATCTGGACAATGAATAAAAGAGCAAATACAAAAGAGATTACAAAAACTATGATGTGCCATCAGCTAAAACTATGAGTTCATAGTCATGAAAAAGTCAATCAGTAGCACGCATTGCCAAAAGGACTTAGTAACCTAAGTACAGCAATTTGCACTTAAGGAAGAGCTGGATAAATTTTACGACCACTGGTAACATTTGTAACTATGCAAGCTAAGATAATGACAAGGGTAATCAGATTCTATGCCTCATTGCACATGTCGAGCGCTGGGATCAGAGGATTCATTCTTCCAGGAACTGAGCATGACCTTAAATATGTGCTGCCTCCTGCAAAAGCATGCTCCAAGAGGTGAGGCGCAAGGTCTGAGGGTACACATCAGATAAAAACATCATTTGAGGACCATAACAGGTTATGGGATCCGGCCACCGGGCCCATCCAACAACTCCAAATAAATGGCTCCTCCATAAATATGTGCTGAATGAAAATGATCACCACTACACTTTCTACTCTGATATCTTCATTAAGAATATAATAATAATTAAGAGTCAGAACCAAATTTGAAGGCCTGCTCAGCCATTTACTAGCAGTGCTATCTTAGGAGAATTCTTTAGCTTCATTAAACATTAGTTGCCTCATTTACAAAGTGAGGATACTAATAGTGACTACCTCATTGAGTTGCTGTGAGCTCATAAGAAGGTAACACAAACAAAGTTCTTACACAGGGTCTCGTACCTGGTACTCTGTCAGTCAGTATTAGTGGTGATAGTAGTGATGTCTAAAGATACAGTCCTAAGAAACTATAGGAAAGAATCATCTATGCCATTAAAGTATCTGTTATTTTATAGACAACAGGGTAGAAAATAAACCTAATTAAAGGAGGTTAACTAAGGAATCAAGAATAGAACGTGGGACTTCATTGCCAGTCACCTCCTGTTATCCTGAGTATAAACTGACTTTAGGATGAAGGTTAGCTTGGTCCATCAACAGGGCTTATTTAAATGCCTTTAAGTGATTCTAGGCTCCAAAGGTGTCATCTCAGGCTAGAAAATGACAGGTCTGGCTGTCACTTCTATCTTTGAAGCTAATACAATTCTACAGTTCCCTCTGCCACCTATTAAGGAAACACTAACAAGATGAAACAGCAGCAGTGACAGCATCAGGACCTAAGCATATGCGCTAGGGGTGGGTGGCTAATGAATTCCGCCATCAATATGGCACACTTCCATACTTTCTGAATGCAGCCAGGGATTAAAACTCCATCATCTGCAGCTTCAGGGAGCCAATGACTTTTTTCTTGCCCTGTTGCACTGAACAATACCCCAGGTATAATGACTAGTAATAGTGCAAGGGGTGGGTCAATGAGATAATTCATCCAAGCGGCGGTGTTAAGGTAGGCCTGCCACTAAGTCGTGTGAGCCACAGCACTGGCCTGAAGGTGCCTGGAGTTGGCCTTGGCTGAACTTCAGATTCATGTGTCTGGAAAGCCTCTGTTACTTGCAACTATCAGCTATTGGACGACCATTGGCATCTAGAATACTGCGAGGCTGGCTCTAAATTTGTAGCATCCCGACTCCTCCTAGAACTTTGTATTACTTAAGTTAAAATCTCAGAGGTCTGATAAAAGTGTATTCACTATTTAGGAAAATAAAATAAACTCTTTTCTTTGACTTTAAAACATGTTAACAGAAGAAAATGTACCAATAATATTAAAGCTATCCATGATTAAAGGCTCGCTATATTCCAGGGGTTATGTAAGAGTTTTATATACATAACCTCATAATGCATAAAAACACCTAATTTCTCCTATTTTAATTACTGTGGTCTTTCCAGTCTGTTAGCTACAGGTAAGCCAAGGTTGATCACAGTATCCCCAAAACGTATCACTTTCCCTGGCACATAAAAAGATACTCAACTTACGTATAATGAATAACACTCATAAGCTATCTTAATTTAAGTTTTTCTAAATTGATACTGTCCATGCATTGAGGATTCTGAAACGTGCCTATCACAGCTCATAGCCTAAGGGTCACCGTTTAAGTGATAAATGAGGAAGATGCGACCATTTGTCCTCTGCTTCTCATAATTGTCTACCAGCCATAAAATATTTTCCATACAATTTGCCAACTCAGTTTTTTGTGATGGCATTATTGTATGTTTCATCTGCACACTGAATTTACCATTCGCTTCTCTTTCCAATTTTGAGAAATCCAAATCTATGAAACCTTTTTATTTGTATATGTGCTTTTGGGTTCCCAGTTACCTTGGTGGTAGCAGCTACTCATCTCCTCTCAGTCTGGATGTACCCATATTCAGACCTTGGTTCTAGCAATGACTTTTTAGGCTCTCATAAACCCTAAATATAAGGCCAAGCCCTTTATGCCTTCATCAGGGGCCCCTGATGGGGCTTCAACCACTTTCATATGACCTCTAGAGAGGTTCTGCTGGTCCTCATTATTGTTTCGTTCTTTCCCTTCTTTTCCTCCCCTCTTCTCACGCCTCCCCCCACCCCGTCCCTTCTTCTCTGGGAAAGATGGATGTTTCTATTTTCCATGGCTCATGCAATTAAAGAAGGAACTTCAGGGAAAGGTGGATTATACTTTTAAGTATTGAGTAGAGACCTCCTTGGAATGTTATACCAGAGGGCAATGGAGCCACAATACATCACCTTGTGACACTGTATAGGGACATAATGTCCTCCACTGAGACACCGGGAAGCTGCCCAAGTCCACTTCTGCCGTTGACCTGACCAGGCCTCTCTTTCACAGAACTGGCTCTCCATTATGAACTAACAGGACACTCTAAAACTCTCAACTGTGGATCTGATCAATTCATAAAATTTTGCTTTTGATCAGATAAAATAGGAATTTGTTTGCAGAAATAGTCCCAACAGACTTTTAAAAATACTTAGAAGGAGATTCTACTTTCAATTTTAAAACAGCCTTTCCTTCATTAACTTTTTTTTTTTTTGGTCTGGTGAAGTCATCCCCTTCTGGATATTTCATCAAGCAAACAACATTTTTACAGGCGTGCAGTCCTTTGCTGATAACAAACAACTTCCAAATACTTTATTTCATTTGAACCTCCAGAAAACCCTGTGACATAAGATTTTTGTGCCCGTTTTAAAGAAGAGGAGGGATGCTTTCCTCTAACCCAAATAGCTAACTGGACACAGAAGAAATGAGGCCCACATTCAAATCTAAGTACATTTTTCCACTATGGTATGCTGCCTCTCAAAAACAAGTGTGGAATCAAAGTAAACAGATTTAGATAGAAATATCTTGGGGGAAATAGAGATCTGAGAAAACACACACAAAGCCCCATGCAGGCAGCTGCCCCTGGTCCTGCTTACATAAGCAGTCACTCCATCAAATCCTCACTTCCACTGGCTTCTCCCACCTCCTCCTGTTCTGCCGGGATGGAAGGCTCACCTGGGAGCTGCAGACAGGATCCCCAGCAGGCCCCTCCACAGAAGTGCCTAGTGATCTGGAAAAGCTTCGAAGCCCAGAAAACCCAAAGAGGCCTTTTTCACTGAGAACAAATAGCGCTGAAAGGAAATACAGAGCCGACCTGCAGCGTGCAGGACTCTGTGGGTAACAAAACGGTGTCTGTTGGGCACCTTTGTGGTCCTCTTGTTCTCTCCCTCTCAACTTGCTTCACCAGTCTTAGACATCCCAGCGTTACTCTGCACGCCTCTGCAGAGTCCCCCAAAGGCAATCCCCAAATCAAACCCAGTTCTGCCCCTGGCCAAATCCAGAGATGAATCTAAGCTAACAGCCACCTCATCTTGCTGAAGACAAACCCTGCAGATGGTGATGCTTCACTATAAATGCCGCACACAGAGATGGCCCCACGAAGCTTCCAGCCTAGCAATTCAAAGACGCAACAGGTGTGATGGACAGACCATTCACCATTTTTATCTCTGTTCCCCCTTACTCTCCAGGAGTCTCTTCAAATACCCTAAATGATAAAAAAAAGTACTATGCAAACCAGACTTAATAAATATCCAGTTTCCCTGGACGTGACGCTGAGAGAACACCACCAGCCTCCAGCTGTTTCTCTGGGGTAAGCAGGTTGGGAAGAAGCACACTTTGACATGATGGAAAGGTGGTCAGGCTGGGCAGGGGTCCTTTGTGGTCTCCTTCTTGTTTTATGTAAGAATCTACATTGGAAGTCTGAAGGGAAACCAATGGGGAAGGTTATAGTTTCTGATCAAACAAAACAGGTGCCCTGACATATAAATTTTCACTGTTCCTGAAAGGCTCATAATTAAAAAATGAATCCAAGAGGATTTACTGTAAATTACACACAGGGAGAAAGAAATTAATAGAATGTCTTTTTTACATGCTGCAGTAACTGCATAAAGAAAAGCTAGTGGCTGCCCAGTTCTCCCGACCTTCGGCTCTGTAGGGGGTGAAAGGAGGGTGTCAAGTGTTAGTCTAGTGGCAGCAGCAGGCTCTCTGGTCGGTCCTTTTCAGCATTCCCCCTATTGTATAAGTGAAGGTGAGGGTGACGGGACACAGCCCCGCAGAGCCTAGATGGGTATCAAATGGGCAGATGTCACTTAACATAATAGCAGCTGCTCTCCAAGTGCTGACCAGATTAGTTTCTCAACAACAGATTTCAATGGAGGAAACTTATACTTGAAATAATCATTTCTAAAAATCCCTCTGCCTTAAGGTCCCCGCCCCCTACAGAATTTCATTTTACACACATATATTTCAACAAATATGTTTACCTTTGTCAGACACATTTTATGTGTGATTTCCCTAACATCATAGACACAGAAAATAGTGCATCAAGGAAGTATGTACCAAAAACAAAGAAATGTAAACTAATTTGAAGCAACTAATTGCTAAATTATTTGATCTTTTAGCCTTCTCTGATCTTTTCTAATGATCCCATTCTAGTCTTGTTCAAGACTTGTTACCAAAGCCTATTTAAGCAGCATGAGGCGCAGATGAGTGGGAAGATGTAGGTTTAAAAGGAACCAGCAAAAGAGAGAAGAGCTGCTGCTGCTTCCACTAGAATGACAGGTGATCTGAGCAAACTGCGAAATAAGAAACATCGTCCCCAAGCACCGCCCAACTTTGTCTGGCTGCCCCTCCCCCCTTTTCTGCACCTGTTCTTCCCCTGAGGACACTGAGACCTTCATTCCACCCAAGCTTTCTCCACGTATTCCTGCCATTCCCCAAAATGTTGTGTGTCCCCAAATTAGTCATGTTCATTTCTCCTCCTTTTGCCCTAACTCGGCAAACAAATCTCAAATTCTGCTAGAGCTGCAGACCTTCGTCTGGTGTGAGAAGGATCATGTAATAAGACTGACTACTTTAACCAGTCAAGAAATAATTCAAGGGCCTCCAGTGAAATGTGAATTTAATAAGATATCTATTTTCCTAAAGAAGTTTTAATGTGTGGGGATTTCAGGATGACAAAGGAAAAGAAATGAGGAAGTTCAAGTATGTGATGGAGGATAGTGTATAGCCTAGAGCAAGTGTAATAAATGTGCAGCATATGTCTTTCCACAAAGTCCCGCGTCTGCACAGGTGGCAGACGTGGCTAGTGGAAGCCAGCACTCCTACTTGTTAGGTTTGCCTGCTGCCCTCACACATCTTTCTAGTGTAAAGCTTGAAGTGAGAAAGTGAGAGAGTGAAAGGCACCGAGAGCTGACAGGCAAAGCGGAGCCTGTTTGCTGTGCTTGCTCTGGAAACCTGCGCAGGCGGGTATCACCTGGAACGGTGCTCTGCTCAGGGTGTTCTTGCAACAGCATCTTCTCTTCCTTCAGAAGAGCTAACTTGGGATAACAAGGGCTTCTTCCGTGACACTGTCACTGCTCCTCAAAACACTTAGGAATTCCTAGGAACTGCCTTCAGCACCAGCTTATGAAACACAGACTCTCAATTCGTTCTCCTCTCCTCTCTCCTCTTTCCCACATCTGTAGGCAGTCTGTCCTCCTGTCCCCCCTTCCCCAGGCCCACTTCTTTCTTTTCTCTCCTGTCCCTAGGATTTATCCTGCTTTCACCTCTTCTTCACATCTGCCATCACTTCCTTTTTTTCCCCCCAGGAAGTTTCTCCCCTCCTAGGTGAACTGTAAGGGGGAATGAAATCTTTCACTTCCTGCCCAACTCTTTCAACGTTCATCAATGCCTTTAAATCCTTTCCTTTGAAGTAATTTTCTTTAGTGCATGGAAACAAACTGCATTCAATAAACAAACCCATGTTTTATAGATTGTAAAAGTCACATAAAAGTATCATGGCTTCATTTTCCTGATGCATCCATATAAATACCCAACACAAGAGTTTGGTATTGTAATCAAGTCTTATGATCTTCCACTTGGATTCCTGGTAAGGAACTTGGCCTGCCCATTCTGGACTCAGTTTTAATGGCATTTTCTTTATGCCTTTATGAGGAAGTTCATAGTCTAAGGCAGAGGTCACCAAAGTATAGAGCCTGCAACCTGTTTTCATAACTAAATTTTTATTTGGATACAGTCACACAGTTTTTATCTTTGGTAGACACCAGAGATTACCCACTAGGGAATTTCAAAATGGTTTAAAATGACTGTACCAATACAGCCGCCCCATGCTCGAGGTGTCCACCAACAGTTCAGGTTCAGTCCAGAACAATGTGGCTTCTCCACATCATAAGGTCTCTTTTTTTTTCTCTAAAAAAATAAATTGGATAATATCCGTTTCTGCCCCAAGCTCTAAAGGACAGAAGATCAGTTCAGATTTTTCTAAAGTTTTAAGCAATGGCAACTTCACTGGAATAAGGCCACAGGAACGAAGTGGGTACCATATATTTTGAGGTAAAATTTAGAATGTATGGGATGTATGGTTCTTCCTGGCAGTTCCCAGAACGCTCATATCCACTTTATAAAAACAGTGCCCATTTCAAGGAAACTGTCAGAAAATAAGAAAACATTTTTCTTAAAAGTCGACACGCTCTACAAAACAGGAATGGGAGAAACCTACTAACCGGTAGCACATGATCTCTCTCCAAAAACGTGCTCATGGCTGCACCAAACTCTATTTTTCTCAGTAAGTCACATGAGCAAGAAAGGAAGATAAATCACCAGGAAAATGCAAGTGAGCTGGTGATAATCACCTAGTTATCACCGCTGTGAAATAGTCATTAAGTTATATGCAGCATAAATCTCACTGAATTTTGTAAATTATGGTGGCTCTTCCAGGCCAAATAGAGATAAACCATACTAGCTATGACTGGCTGCCTTTCTCTGGGCTCCATGGCATGGCCTTTTCAAATGCTTCAGCTCAGACTCAGACCTATGGTTCCTGAAGCGTCTGAGAGTGTATTAAACGTTCACAACCCTATTCAAGACCCCTCTGCCGCATTTTGAAGGTGAAGGGGATCATTTCTAACCAGCTGCTCCCGGAACTCCTAAACAGAGTCTTGGCTCACAGTGAGACAATACAGGCTTTCAGCTCAAACTTCAGACTTCAAGCTGCTCCTATTTCCAAGGCATGTGGGAGGAGCAGGGGCTGGAGATGGGCATGGCCTCGAGGGTTGGGCTCACATGTGGCCTTGGCCAGGCAGCCACCTCAGCTCGGGACACCAGCAATGAAATCCCAGTCTCTACTTTCCCTGGTAGACCAGCACATTAGTGAAACTCAAATGCAGAGATCCCCAGCAAATGTTCCTTTTCCTCCTTTTTGGAGGTTGGTAGTAATCCCCAGTTGATCTTTCCTCGTAACTGCTTTCCCCCCTCCTATTTAAACCAAATTCTTATTGCTCCAAATTAAATCCATTCTTTCTAGCCTTGTCACTGCTAACTAATGAGAACAATTCCTCTCTTTGCTCTTGGTGGCTGTACTCTGGGTACTTATGGATGAGAATCATATCCTCCTTTAGCCTACTTTCTTAACTGCAGACTGCACAGGTGATAAAATGGGTTAATTGTTGCTATTAAAATATTTTCTATCCTCATAATGAAGTAATTTTTCCTCCAAATCATTTTAATTTCTTAGAATTGCACTGCATGCTTAATGATCTGCAATGACGGAGGTTGCAGTCCTTTTGGGCCGATGTTGAATACTCAGGACACATGAACACACCAACTGCTGGTCACGGTGCTCATTTCTTTCTGCCCTGCCCACTCTGACCTTGTTTTTTTTATCACATGTTCTTTACATCTCTATGAGGAAGTTCATAGTCTAGAGCAGGGGCACAAAAGTACAGCCAGCAACCTGTTTCGATAAATATAGTTTGTATTGAAACACAGTCACATATGCTTTTTCAAAGGACATTGCCTATTGCTGCCGGGTGGAGTAGCTCTGACAGAGACTGCATGATCCCTAACGACCAACGTATTTACTATCTGGCCCTTCAGAAAACACTTTGCTGACCCCCAGCCCAGGAGATCATGAACATGCAAACTGGTTTTGCTGCTTAAACCAGGTTAAGATGAATCATACCAGATGCATCTCTTACCCACACCTAAGCAGTCTGCCCAAAGTTTCCTGACAGGCCAAAGCACACAGTTAGAATGTCAGTCTCCATGAGCAGGGTTTTTAATTTTTCATCCCTGAGGCACCCTAGAGGCATCATGGTTCACACCTGAAGGGGAGAACGAGGCTTAACACACACAGACAATCACTTGGACATGGCACCAACACATGTAGGCAGCTTTTATAAGCATGCACCCCTTTGCCGTGTCTATCTGGAACGGTCAGCTGTATTTATCTGGCTCACCAACTCAGATCACCAGGAGGACAAGAGGATCCAGGCGGAGGCCTGGTACTCACTATGTGCAGCTGGAGGAAGTCACCGAGGCCTGGGGCGCTGTCGATGCGAACCAAGATGCCATCCTTCACAGTGGTGCTGAAGCCCACAGCCAGGCGGTCCGAGCGCGTGCTGGGTCTGTCGTTGGCCGGCCAGGTGTAGAGGATGAGGCCCCCGCTCTTCCCAAAGATGTAGGTAGCGCCAGCTGCAAATGCAAGGAGAAAGGGAACTGTCAGGGCACCGAATCCCGTGCTGCCAGCAGTAGGCACACTGTTGAGACTCTTGTGGGGAGGACACAGCCCCACATGCCAGTATTTGGTGACTGAGAAGGATGGCATCCAAAGCCTCTAATGGCGGCTGTCACCCCAAATTAAAGATGCAGGCAAAATGAATCAATAACAAAGCAGATGTTGGCCGGAGACATTCTGAACATCTTCAGTTCCTGCTGCCTCATGGCAGAGGGCAAGTGACACGCTGTGTCTGAGAGCTTTGGGACATGTGACAGCTTTTCCATCTTCCTCAAGAGCAGGATTAATTTTCCATCTCTGCCAGGACAGACACCAGTAGAAAGCGACCCCCTCCATCTCTTTAGCTATCAGGATATTCTACTCAGTGGATCCGGGTGGAACTCCAGAGACACCTCACAAAACTGCAGGTAAGGTGGAGGGTCCCAGGCCATCGCTTCCTGCCTGGACCTCTCCCACCCCCACAGAGAAGGAAGCTGTAGCCTCAGAAAACCAACTGGCATGACTGAAAGCTTTTGCCGATTTCACTGTCATGTTGCCATACAAAACATGATAAAATTTAATTTCAGAGGCCTTTGAAAAATTAACCTTATTATTTTCCCCTAGCTCTGGTGTTTATCTGGTATTACATGATAGTTTCCATCTCCTTTTCCAAATTAAATTACACACACACACACACAAAAAAAAAAAAAAACAAAGAAAGAAAGAAAGAAAAGTAAAGTAAAAGAAGATATAGGAGACAGAAAAAAGTCTCAGTATGATGGCGAGTGGTGGTTGTCAGTTAGGACGATTGGTTTATCAGTGTTTTTACTATTATTTACTATTATTAGTTACAAACCCAGGTGTTAGTAACAAGATATTAATTTAAAAATATTTAGAAAGCAAGCAGGAAGAAAAAAATAAAGAAAACATCTGCACCTCATAAATTGAAAATATCTGGGTTTATAAAACAAGTTTTTATTTTTTTCTTATATTATTACTAATTATTTATTGCATTATTTTCTTTTTTAAAAATGTATACTCTTTACATCTGAATTTGGGGAAAAGCATTTAAATATGGTGGCCAGAATAGACCACAGGATTGCGGTTTCTATGGCTGTAGGTCTGTCACCCACAGTGAGCACTTCCATATGTTACCATATCTCCAAGTTCAAAGACCATTTGGCACCAGATTGTCTCATATGTTCCCGACTGAACACAGTCCAATGCTTGAAAATATTTTAAAGCAACATTAGACAAGCATTCAGATATCTTTAGCATTCACTGAAAATCTTAAGCACTGGCTACATTTAGTTTACAGAGACTATTAGGTTGAATGATGTTGTTTGAAGAAGAAATGAGTTATGCAGCTCATTTAGAAATAATAAAGTAAACTGCTATGAGGCTAGAAATAGGAGAATATGTCATGTATCATCATTGTTTAAGCACTAAGCCACATTATATTCTGAGACACATGAAATCTAATTTCTCCTTTTCGAAAGGTCACTGTTCTAGCTGCTCCAATATGTTCAGTTTGTATATTACATGTAACATAACATTATTTTCCTTTTACAGATTTCTCCATCCTTAGCAGAGAGTGTCTGCAAAGCCCTCCAGTCATCCAGAGAATTTGGGATTGTGGGATGGAGAGTTATGGTTAAATCCAATGCAAAACAATGTTTGTTCCTTGCCACCCACAAACATGCTCAAAGCTTCTTAAAATTAGAAATATGGATATAATGACTTGCCCTTGATACCTCTTCATCTGTGAAGAATTTAAATAATTCCCTTTCTGTGGATCGTTACAACTGTCACACCACTGCTTTTATTCTTCATTTGGAAAACTGAAGGTTACTCAGCAATTAACGTATAGAATCACCAAAAATGCTAATCAGCCTGTCACATTTTGTGGCAATTTATAAAATCTCACACTATTCTATCCTAAATACATAGCAGGTTCTGCCACAGAGATGAATCCATATTCTATCAGGAAATGATTTTGTCACTAAGAAAAGAGCAATTTGAAAGTTGACGATAGCCACAGATATGCACAGTGCTTTACAGTTTGCAAACCTTTTCAAATTCATTAACTGGATCATCCCAACTGTTTTACGGGCTATCTCATTTATTAGCACTGTTTGGAAACACAGATCCAAATATCTGACTTAATTAAGTGGCACTTCCTTTAAGTCCTTGACCTTCCTGCCTCCAAAAGCTTGTCTTTACCATATACCACTCATATAGCTTAACATAATTATACAATAAACTGTACCCGTCACTCAAAGTTGACTGAACTTCATTCTTTTCATACCCTCTCCTAAGAATAAAATGGAACAAAAGCAAAGCCATAGCCCCCAAATCTGGCATGTTTTAAAAAGCAAGTCTGGTCTTCTTGTTGTATAAATAACTTGACAAACCTACCCTGTTTCTATTACTCACCCACCGGGTGTTCAATAATTTTCATTATAAAGAGAAAGAACATTTTAAAAGATAAATATACAACCTCTTATATACAATGGTTAGGAGGTCACCATGACTTCAATTCTTAAATAAACAAAGAACAAAATCTCACTGTGACAATATTAGGCTAAGTAGATACAAATTATGATTTAAACATGATTTAAATGTGACGATGTAAATCATATTACAAAATATGATTTACTGCTTCTGTTATTCTGAATTTAGACTGTCACTGTGTTAGATAATTCTAACTTTGTAGGTCAAAAGGGCATAAAAGATACAAAGTCCTTACCATATGGCTTATTCTGCTATGTACAAATAAATATTAAAATATATATTCTTGGTATTGAATTTACTAGTAAGGGTGATAAAGACCCTGAATTCTCCCATAGCCCAATGTTGACTTAGAGAAAGTTAATAGTTACAACTTTCTCTCTGGTAACCTGTTATTTTTTTTCTCCTCAGTTACTTTGCTATCTTGAATGGTTTTAAAAGATAACTATAAGCTTTCACTTAATTTTAATATAAAATGCCTACAGTCCCAGGGGGAACATGGAATTATTTTGGTTTACATTTTCAAATTAAAAAGTTAATTTTGTTATTTTTAAACATGGATTACAAATCAACTTTTTGGGAACATCCCAGAAACTATAAGAACCCTTCTTAATCCATTAAAGATTTTCATTTCTAAGCCATGCAATATCACATCAAATGTTTTCTCCCCTGAGCCTAGTAGTTCTGATTGCTGGTTTCTCTCTGTGTTTAGTATGCTGGCACCAGAACCATATTACATTTATTAAAATCTGAACCATGTAAATTTCCTGCTTGCTAGCAAAAAATGATCAATTTAACTGAAGAAAAAATTACTATAGTAGCGTTTTGGCCATTTAACATTGCAGGATTTAGAGTTCACTGGCCACCGCGGTTACTTTGGTCAGTTCCAACCAACACAGTAGGTCAGAAATGAAATCCCCACACTGTCAGCCTTAACCAAGATAAAGCGGATACACTCCATCTTCAGATAGTCAACAAGCGTGACATGTTATTTAACACACAGCTTCTTTTGTCTCCAAAGCACCACAATAAGGGGTTGGCTTATTGTTTTTGTAATTGATTAGCTATTTACTGGGACGGTGCTGGTCGTGATTTTGGCAGAGCTAGATGGGAAGGTATAGGTACATTTTGGTGTGCATTCTTTGAAGGGGGTCAAAAGGGAAGAAAAGGGTCGAACAGCGCCCACTGAAATCATGGACAAGTCCTGGGGAGCAGTTCACTGTGCTTATAGAATCAGCTGATTAATTAGATTATCTACGATTTCTCA
The DNA here is from genome assembly GCA_004026765.1 of Micronycteris hirsuta. Classification (NCBI taxonomy): domain Eukaryota; kingdom Metazoa; phylum Chordata; class Mammalia; order Chiroptera; family Phyllostomidae; genus Micronycteris; species Micronycteris hirsuta. Next base: position 16,550 of record PVJI01006544.1, on the reverse strand, counting down.
AGAAGACTGAGGGGTACATTTTCTCCAGTTCACATGTTTCCCCAATAAATAGTTCTTAAATTTAGGGTGTTTATTACTGGTTATTTTACTAGAATCCAGTTTAATTGTTGATCAACTTTTCCTCATTTAGGACCACTTGGATTGCTGTTTTGACCTAGAAACCTCATGGCCCTGTCCTATGACACTGTTTCCACTTCTGTTTCCATATATAAATACCATGTTACCTTTTGGGGATATTAATAACAGGAATATAATCGCAGTCCTTTTTAAGATTCACATTAGATATAAAAATTGTATATATGCCTATATACATATACATATGTGTGTGTGTAAAAAATGAAGTTCGAAAATATAGTAGACTACCTGAAATTAATTTATTATTTTCCCCATCAAACATTTACCAATAAAATGGCTCCAGAGAAGCATTTAAATATAATCCTAGTTGTATATTTATGTTTTTTTAAAGGAAATCTAAAGCAATTCAGCTTTCCCTGAAATAGTTTTCAGTGGGTGTTAAAATGAAACAAGTTAGAAGCATCTCCCAGGGGAAGCCTTAGAGTGTGAAATTTAAAGAGAACTAGATAATTTACTCATGAGCAAGTGTCACAGGCAGAATAATAAATTAAGTAATAAAAATAAGTCTTAGTGTGCAAACCACCTGGTAGGTGAGCTACAGTAAGAAACAAGGTGTCCAACTCCTATGCTAATGCTGTTTGAACATGGCCTAAGAAATCAGAATAAAATCTCATAGCACTAAGGTATGTCTATCTTCTATGTCTTCTATTATTTCGGGTTCCTATTTCTTATTTCTATTTTATTACTCTCTCATCAACCTTATCTACATTTGTGTTCTTTATTTTCAATTGGTAAATCCTTTCGGAAAATAAGTGGACTACCAATGATGTAAAATTTATTATGTCGCTAAGTGTAACTATTGCTATTAAAACTGTCTTTTATTCATATCAATTACTATATAGCTAATAAAGCCAAAATGGAAAGAGTATCAAACTAACAAATATTTTTTCTAGCAAATGAAGGCATAACGCTCCAGACCTCATCATGACTGATGGCCTAAAGAATGCAGTTTCTTGATTTCTTTTATTTAGTTTGTTACATGGTCCCTACCCTCCAACACACACATACACACACACACACACACACACACACACACACACACACACACCCCTGAGCCTGGCAGGGTGTTTATAATAGTAGGGCCTTCTATTTTCCTGGCTCTACATGACTTTCAAATTGCTTTCTTTGGGAGTATCTCATTTGATACCTCTTCCCCCAATACCACGGAAGTACTAATGGCATATTTTAGTTACTGTTTGGTAAAAAAAAAAAAGAAGAAGGTTAAAAGAGATTAAACGACTGGATCTAGTGTTAAGTGGTGGTGCTAAGAGTGGAAGCGGAGCTTCCCTTCCCGACTCTGCCCTCTCTCCCCTGGTTGTCCTGCTGACCCAAGAGATGAAGCTTCCGTAAAGGAATCCCGAGAGACCAAGAGCTTCATAAAGAGGAAGGGAGGGTGATTAACAGATGGGAAAACTATGAACAATAAAACTTCCATATTCCAGGGTGAGCCACTAGGGAGTATGAGGCAAGTGATACATGATACAGATTTTACAAACAGCCCTGCAATGCATTTATTGAACGGATGGCTCATTGTGATCTATTTTGCCTACTCTGAATTTTTTAAAATAAACACTGAAAGCAATGATAAAGTAGCCTTAAATAAAGCAAAACTGAAGGGACTGAACATTTAAAAAAGAGATTTCACTAATACAAAAGAACATCCTTTATCTTTGCAAAGAAATAATCAGATTTACTGTTCAGCTAATGGAGAAACCAGACAACATAGCCTAAGAGTGAAGTATATTATCAGGGACGGCCAAGCCCCATTTCTGAAACAAGGCTCAGCTGAGGCGAGGACTCCCTCCATATGGGACAATTTCTTCCTCTCTCTTGGAGAAAGAATGATTTTTTTAAAAAGCACTAAGTCAGACAAACAAACAAAACAACAAAACAGAGGTAAATAGGTCCCAATATTCTAAAGAAAAGTTTCAAGTCAAAGACTTCCCAACAGAATCAGTACCCGTTCAGCTCAGTATAAATTTGCTTGGTAATACTAGAACTCAAACTTGCACACAAAGCGAATCCATCATATATTGTATCCAATGCCAAAGGTTCCGTTGGAGGTAGTGGGAGGAAAGTATAAAACCAGTAAGTTCTACCTGTTAACCCAATTTCTTACATGAGTTCGAAAGTCCGCCATTATTCAATTCTGGTGATAAATATCATTTTTTTTAAAAGACATGCTTCTTGGGTACTTATATGTCACGTGCAAACCCTGTTCTTGCAAATATGCTTGGTTGGACCATGGGATGGGAATGTGATCATGGATCTTCCAGGGGGTCTGAAGAGGAAGGAAGTCGTTGTGCTCTTTCCAAATTGGGCTCCAACTATTGCCGTGGCTCACTGCTGTGACTCCTTACACACACCTGTACTACCCCGAAGCACGGGTAGCACAGAGTCGCACGTCGATTCTGGGCATGTTTGGAGGTGCTGACCAATACACACGTCATGGCACTTTTTGAGCCTTAGAGGTAATGATATTTTCAGGAACACATTTCACCAGAAAACATTTTTAAAATTACTTGTACTCATCAGATTCAGGATGCTTCCACTAGGAAAAAGATGATGATTAGTGATAAAGAAGACAATGGTTTCCATACTGAAGTTGATCTAAATAGAAAGGTTCCAGGGACACTCTTAAACTTCCCCTTGCTTAAGAGAATTATCATAAGCTCATTGTTTTCCTTTGGAGCAATTATTTCTTCCACAAACCTTTGGTAGTGCTTAACAATATGAATTATAATACTGTTATTACTAATATTAATATTCATACTAATTATATGTATGAATAATTTATTATACTGGGGTGGGCAAAAAGTAGGTCTAAAGTTGTTTGTATGGAAAAAGACAAATAAAACAAATGTATATTAATTATGATATTATTTGTCATTTTCCATAAGAATAACTATAAACCTACTTTTGCTCACTCCTGCATATTGATACTATATTATATTATAGTATACCGTTTAATATTTTGAATGTATATAGCTTTCACTTTAGATATTGTTGCTGTGATGGTTTGTTAGGGCTGCCATAACAAGGTACAACAGTCTGGGTGGCTTACACAACAGAACTTTATTTCCTTGTAATTCTGGAGGCTAGAACTCCAAGATCAAGGTGTCAGCAATGTTGCTTTCCTCTGAGGCCTCCCTGCTGGGCTGGTAAGTGGCTGCCTTCTCACTGTGCCCTGACATGGCTACCCCTCTTTATTCATCTGTGCCCTAATTTTTTCATAAGAACACCATTCCTATTGGATTAGAGCCCATCATAATGACCACATTTTAAATCAATTACCCCTTCAGAGATGCAACTTCCAAGTACAGTTCCATTTGAAGGTACAGGAGGTGATGATAAAAATGTAAGGACTTTGGGAGAACAGAAATCAGCCTGTAGCAGTTGCTATCCCCATTGTAAAGATGCGGGAAGCTGTAGACTTGCCCAAGATCTAGTGGCATCAGGAAGTTAATCCAGATCTGCCTAACTCTATGATCTGCATTCCTTTACTTATGCCAAACTGTATTCCTAAGAGGCTTTCCTTTGACCTTTACCTTGCATCTGTGTGGGGATGGTGATGATGGTGGAGAGAAGAAAGCAGAAACAAGACGGAAACACAGCCCCCTCACAATGGAAATGGCAGTGCTGGGCTGATCGCTTTATTTTATTTAAGTGACAGTGGTTTTATATGAAGTTGGTGCCTGTGAAGTGTGTGAAGCAAGGTCAGGCAACAGATGGCTTCTGATTTCATTTCACCACACGTGTAAAACTCTACACTCTCAAGGATGAACTCCGACGAAGTTTATTTCAGAAACTATCTCATAGTCAACTCAATTTAATTTCTTCATCCGAGCTAGTTTCTTACATAGCAAAACAAAATAAATGCTAAGAAATGGCGCAGTATTCAGGGCTAAGAAAATATTAAGTTTTAATGTCAAACAAAATGAAAATCTAAAACCCTTCTGTACCATCAGCTACTGGAGGACAGGGCTGTTTAATTTAGCTCTCTATCAATACTGTGAATGCTCAGGAATAAATGCTGCTGAATTAATCAATAAAACTTGGCTCACCTATACTTTCATATCTTCGCATTGTCATTCAGGCATCTGTCCATTAATCTATCTCAGCTTTTTGTCATTTCATTTCAATGTGGAAATACTTCATAAAGACCCATCAATTAGAATTCACAACATCTCCTATGATGGAGTAGGACACAGCTTCCGACTTATAAGAAATATCTAACCAGAAAGACTATTAAATAATTTTTATTTGGTGAATTTGGGGCAGGCTCAGGTAACAAAATCACATCCATTTTTAGTCAAATTGTTTTATGTTACCCTTCATTTTCTAAATCTCATTGCTCTGTCTATCCATCTATAGATACATATGATATTCTATTTCATAGAATATTAACTAAGTGCAAAGACCATGTACACATTTGTCCTTAGGCAAAATATAAATGCATAAAAAGTAAAAATGATTACTTTATAATTACTCATCAGTCTTTTCTGTAGCATTTATTTGAAACTCATTCCTTCTGGTGAGATCTCATGGGACATAGCTAGAATAAAAGGGAAGTTCAGAGCACATTAATCTGCCTCCTTTTATTCCACAAGATTAAACCACCTTCTCTAATAAGAGCAATCAAGGGATTTCTAAGTACTGAATATTCCCTGAAAAAGAAATGCCGATAAAGATTTCCAGGGCTTTGATTTAAATGCTTGATAGAGACAGACTCTACACTTTCAAGGGGCCAGAGCCTATAAACAGATGACTTGGATATATTTGTGACTCTAATTCATAAAACACTATTTTACTGGAAAAAGTTGACTAATATTTTTAAGGGTAATGACTCTTACTTCTACGACACAGATATCTCTTTGTCATAGAACATATGAGGTCTGTCTGGAAAGAGTCCAACGATTGTTAATATAACAAGAATGGTTTACATAACATTGAGGTAACCTGGCAGCCAAGGAGAGTGGACTGGAATGCACATGAGTGAGCCATTGCATGACAACTTCACTGTACTAGCCAGTGGGGGTGGCACATGCCATTGAGTGAACATGTGCACTGTGTGGCCTTCACATTCAAAGTTACTGAGCAAGTAGGGAAATGAGGTCGCATCAGCGTTTGCATTGAGCTTGAACATTCCTCATGGAAACTATTTTGGGTGATTCAGAAGTCCGCAGCTATGGGCAACTGGTGTTTGGCAGCTTCCTCATGATAACACACCCACTCATGCATGACATCTTGTGCAGAAACATCAAATCACCCAGGTGACTCAGCATCCCTACAGGCCAGATTTGGAGCCCTGAAACTTCTGGCTTTTCTCAAAACTAAAATCACCTGTGAAAGGGAAGAGATTTCAGACCATCCATTTGGTTAAGGAAAATATGACAGGGCAGCTGAAGGCAATTGGGAGGACTATGCAAGGTCCCAAGGCGCCTATGTTGAAGGGGACTGAGACATCATTGTCTTATGTACAGTGTTTCTTGTATCTTCTTCAATAAATGTCTCTATTTTTCATAGTTCATGTCTGGGTACCTTCTGCACAGACCTCATATGTCAGCATTAGACAAAAGGAAGAAAGTTCAACTATGTGGCCCATTTTCCTATTCTATAATAATCACTTAGCTTTACTGTGCCTTGGTTTCCCCATGATTAAGAAGGTGGTAATATCTCTCTCACCTACTCATTTCAAAGAATTGAATTAGGGTCAAAATGGCTAGTAATGTATGCTATACAAAACTCTGGAAATAGTTTAGTATGTCCATTTTATGGTATCATTTCAAAGTGAAGGAACTCCCCAAAGTTTTGGCATCTGCAGGAGACTTTGGTTATTCCCTATGTCACACGTATTCTCCCTCTTTACTTGAAAAATTAGCTCCTTCCCATGGAAATAACTATTTTCTCCCATTCCAATTATGTGATTTGAATAAAAATTGTGAACCACTTAACAGATTTTCCTATGCATACAGCTGGATTGGCTACGATGTGGAAATTAACCCAAGTTGTACCAATAAGAGTACTTCACTGAATAATTTTTAACCTGGGCCCAGAAAAACACTCTATCAGTCCCTGTCTGATAAAAAGGTATGCACAAAACTGCCATGTCAGCCTTTCCTACCGTGGGGAAGACGTTGCGAGAAAAAATAAACCCTGACTCAAAGAGTGAAGTCAAACTGTTGATCAAGCATTGGACACAGAGCCCTGGCTGGTGTGGCTCAGTGGTTGAGTGCCGGCCTGTGAATCAAAAGGTCACGGGTTCAATTCCAAGTCTAGGGCACATGCCTGGGTTGTGGGCCAGGTTCTCAGTAGGGAGCACACAAGAGGCAACCACACAGTGATGTTTCTCTCTCTCTCTTTCTCCCTTCCTACCCCTCTCTGAAAGATAAATAAAATCTTTAAAAACAAAAAAGAGGTGGACACAGAGAGAAAAATCTTAACACTTTTTGGCTACTTGATTTTAATTGTTCATGTTGTGAAATTTTATCTTCGTCTTTGTTACATAAAATTCTCAATGACTAACTTGTTTAGTCTAAGTTAGTTCAAATTTTATTCTTCCACAGCTGGACCAGTCCTGGACAGTAAAGAATCCCTGGAAACTATCACAGAGCCTGGAGTGCATGGAGGGGCACAAAAGCACTTGTTAAATGAATTGGCAAAAAAAAAAGACCAATTTGATCTAGTAATAAGTTACCCAGTAATTTAACTAAGAATAAAAGCACATTTAGTAATATATATAGACATAATGAAATGAAAGCATGTGTAAAACTGATCATGTTCTTGTTGACAAAGAAATTCTTAAATATTCCCATAATTAGATTATATAAACCACTACATACAATATATTTTATAATATGTAATATAATATATAACTGTATATCATATAATATATTTCCATAATAAGATTATATTATATAAAAATTCCTAGGTAATTTATCACTTGATCATCTCAATCATTTTTTGTTACTGTCGTTGGGATTTCTCCTTTTCATTTCAACCTGGTAATTACTATTATCAAAACAATCTATTGATTTTTTTAACTGAAAAATATTGTAAGCTTTGGGGATTTGGATCTCTCTTTCTCTACAACCACAATAATAAGAATCTATAAAATATCTTGAACTAATTCAACAAGAAAGCTACAGAAAAAGAGCTATATAAAGAAACTATAATTTTTGAGAACATAACACATATCCATTAATAGATAGATAGATGATAGATAGATAGATAGATAAGAGATAAATAGATATAATGTTACTGGACTGGAAAATATGAATATATCAACAAATTGTTCATCTTTAAGGTGATGGGCTCTAACTTAGCACATCTCTCCTATGGAGCCCTTGTATTATTTGTTTTATGGGTGGGTACAATTTGGGGTACAGGGTGCAGTTTGATTTAAGAAGACAGACAGAATATGTGGCTGAATAAAGAACTTGCAATTTCCTTCACTTGGTAGATGGATAAGTTTTAGATAATTTTTTTTTAAAAGCCCACATCAATAAAAGAGCTTCTAATACAAGGGTGCAAAAGCAATGTCTGAATCTTTTCACATAACTGACTCCATCAGAAGGCCTAATATAGAAAAACATAGTTTCTCTGCTTAATATATATAACATTTCCATTCTTTAAATAAAATAAATCTCCAGGAATGTTAGACCAAATTATTTTGCTCTTCTTAAAATGATAGTTTATAGTTGAGAGTGACATGAAAGACCAAATGGATCAAAGTCAACTTCTGGTGGTCAAAGCCGTTTTGCATTATTTATTTAACAAAACTTTACCCCTCACATCTGATGAACAAACAAATGCATCATTGCATTATTATGTAATATTTTAGTAATTAGTTTACAGTTTACTTTTAAAAATGATTTCCTCTGAATACATAAGCTCCTAATTCTCTTAATCTTTTATTGTCTTTAAAGGCTCAGCATAAGCTATAAAGCTTCTATTTTTCTTCCTTTATTATTTTAACAAGACAATTGCCCTTTGCTAATGTTTGGTGATTCTCATTCCACCTGCCTAATTAAATATATTTCAAACACATCCTCCATCTCAGTCTCTCTGTCTCCCTTCCATACTTCCTGGTCCCCATCCCTCGAAAGTGTGCCTGTTCCTCAGAGCATGGTGATCACAACAATTTCTTATTTATTCTTCACCCTGGACCTTGTGGGAGGTGGGCACATTATCCCTGATTTAAAAAAAAAACGTCCTCTAATCATCAGGTCTGGAGTGAAGCACTTTTGGCACTGAGCCTTACACTTCTATTCATGAATTCATGCTGCAAGTGTACAAAAACTAATTTCCCGAACCCTCTCTTACTTCTAATATGATAACTTCAGCAATGATTCAACAGTGCCGATATGACATTCTGCAAATAAACAGCAGTCACTTCCATCAAAGCTTGAAGATTTGTTATGATGGATATATTCAAATGCACCAGTCTCTTTTTAGAAAATGCAATTTTATGAAAAAAATGGAAGATAATTGGTCTTTAGCTCTTGCAGTAAACTTAGATAGCACCTGCCATATTTAAATTAATACAGTGCTTCTCCTAGTTAGATTAGGCCTTCTGATTAAGTCAATCATGTGAAAAGATTCAGACACTGCCCACGTGCACTCAGATTAGAAGATTTTTTTGATGTGGGTATTTTTTTTTAATAATGTGATACTTGTCCATCTGCTAAGTAAAGGAAATTGAAATTTCTTTATTCAGTCATATATCCTGTCTGTCCTTATCTCACAGCCTCAGCTTTTGCCTCACATTGTGTCACGTAGGTGGTAGGTTTATTGCGCGCTGGAAGATTCTCTAAAGCAATGACTTAGTATTTGAAGCCTCCACGGGAACACTGGGTCTGCCTGCCAGAGATCACATACACATCGCTCTCGAGGATTTATTCCCTTTCCCATTGTCCCCGTTTCCTCTGACTCTGGCTGCCACAGTGCAGATCAGAAAACTCAGAGAACAGCTTTGCTCCTTTTAATCTCTCCTAAACCACCAGCAAGAATGAATCAGACTCACATAGCTGGAGCAGCAGAATGTAAAATGCCAAGGCTGGCATTTCAATCAACCCTCTCACTTCCAGAGAATGCCTGGATAAGGAGGAGTGAAGAGGTTCCTTCCAGGTGACAAATTGGGCTTAAATGCAGGTAGAGGTCTACTTGCATTGACACATTTGGTGGCCCAGAGGTAGCACTGGTGCCACCTTCAGTAAGGTGACCTCTTCAGTAAGAAGGGAACACATTTTCTCAGAAGGAGGTCCTCTTATTGGTCACCATTAGTAAAGATCCAATTTCCTTTATTTAATCCAGTTAACTCAATCCCTTAATATGTGTCCAAAGTTTACTTTAAAGTGAACATTCTGCCTAGTCATAAACTTGGGGAAGAAGCTTACAAACAACAGGGCACAAAGACATTTTATGTTTACTAGGTCACACCATAATTTTAAAAACTATCCATGTTTCACAGTCAAAGATGATCGCGTTGTGGTAGATCTTGCTGCCCAGCAGGAGTTAGGGTTTGCATGAACATGATTAAATTATTAGTTCCTTGAAGGCAATGGTGATGTCACGTGCTCTTTGTGTCCCCATGATGGCTGAGTCCAATGCCAGATGCATACACTCCTGTGGCATAAGGGCTGGAAAGATAATTTAGGAGCCAGTATTTGATCTCATTGTTTCTAGATGCAAAAATTGAGGTCTAAAGAGATTATAGAATTTGTCCAAGGTCATGGCTGGTGAGTAGCAGAGCCAAACGGCAACTCCTCTCCTGACTCCAGTACAGTGCCCATTCTATATTATTTCTTGACACCTCCAAAGTAGGTGCTTGACAAAATAAAAACAGACTAACAGATACAGAGCAGGATGACAGCTCTGGAGATAGGGTGTTGAGACGGTAGAGGGATGGAACAAAAAAGAAAAAGGACTCATGGACATGAACAACAGCATGGCAATTGCGGGGGGGAGGTGGAGGTGGAAGAAGGTATAGGGGGGATAAATGGTAATAGGAAAAATACAATACAAAGAATTAAAGTAGGTGCTTAATGAAAAACATGTTTCTTGTTCAATTTTAATTAATCTGCTTATACTCTGTCACTTAAGGTTACTGTTTCCGTAGTAAGAATCACTATGGAGCAGGTTTAAAGTGCGTGCACATGAAAGAGAGAGAGAGAGAGAGAGAGAGAGAGAGAGAGAGAGAGCTACATCAGTGTTTACTTTGATATATATGCTTTATTGGGTATATAATGATCTGGAGCCATATATTTGAATACATAAAATAACAAATCATATATAAAGGAGTCTTCTTCTGATTCATTATTCTTAGGCCACAAGGAAGTGGAGACAAAGAGAGGAGAAAATATCTGAAAAAGTTAGAGTTCAATAGCTACAGAATCTAAGCTAAAGCTTGAATTTCTCTATTCCTTGGAAGAATTCTTCTTTCAGCTTTATGGCATTTCTTCCCAAATCCTAAGGTCTCTACAATAGGGGAATAAGCCGACTGAAGTGCTAGTCCACACATCTGTTCAGTGTGAACCAGTGTAAGGCTGATGACACAGTGCTCCTTGGATCCAATGCCAGACACCTCAGGAGGCAAGAAATGAGAGGATGTTGGAAGGGTATGCTACAATCTGAATGGGATCGCTTTAAAAGCGCTGTGCAGCAGGAAAGACAAGCATAATGGCTATTTAATCATCTCCACTATGAAGTGCCAATTCTTTAGACTCTTATGACATTCATGAATGATGCAGGAGGCGGACATGACAAATGCAGAGCAATTCCCTGCGACAGACACTTTCAGCGAATTTATGCCCCCCTCCCCCCAGGACAAAAGGGCTCCTGGGCTCAGTTATCATTTGTTCTGGGAAAGAATTTACAGCCTCGCTAGCAACTCTTTTTATCCTACTCACTAAAGTGCTTATTTTGATATATGGACTGTGATTGTTCAAGAACAACTGTATCCTTGGAAATTCATGTGCAGTGAGCAGTCTTGCTGGCTCACTCTCCTTCACTCCATGCACTTTGATCATTTTCCAGGTTCTACAATCTAAAGGACTTAGACACAAGTCTCTAAATCACATGTCCACCTATTTGGTCACACACACACACACACACACACACACACACACACACACACAGGCACACAGTACTCTTCAACATCTGAAAGCCCAATTGCTGTTTGTATTCACTGTGAATCACATAATTCTCTAGTGTAAAGCTATATGCACTGTTAACTATGCAATAAACATATTATTCTGTACCCTCTGCCCACGGAAAGCCTGCATGTAGATAATAAATGAGTCGATACATTCACAAATATGTGTTAAGTTCCTACTATATGCTAGGTACTGTTCTAGGTGCTAGAGAGATACTCATCCAATGATGGCAGAGAAAAAACAAACACATAGATTTATATTATAATATCTGGGAGCTTTGGGTGCTTTATAAAGCATGGTAAGGGATAAATGTGTCTTGAGAGGTCTGTTTTAAATGAGGGGGCAGGGCAGGTCCCTCTGCGGTGACGGCCAGTATGACCTAAGAACAATAGAAAGGACATGATGGGCCTTCTAAGGAAAGAGAGTTCAAGGCAGGGGAAACCAGGACAAAGGACTGAGGTCAGAAATGCATGTTGCTAGCTTTAGATATGGCAGGGAAACCAGCATGACTAGAGAAACCAGTATCTCTCACCAGGGAGAGAGTTGGAGAAAGAGTGATTGGTGATGTAAAGAGAGAGTAAATTACACAGAGTCGCACAGGAAGTACCTTGTGTGGGGAGGTCCTTGCCTGATTCTATGCTGAAATGACTGCACAGCTTAAGGTACACACAGTTTAAGTAGGTCATCGAAAACCAGACTCAAAAGGAAGGAATGTAGGATGCAGGGAGACCTTCAATTGCTGATGTATGAGAATCAATAGAATGAGCCTGAGATAATATATTTAACCAAAGTCCTTGTGGGCAGGGCCGCCATCCTTATACACATAGGATGTCACACAGAAGAAGGACTATGCTTATGCTCCTTCAGAAAGTAGAACCAATCACAATGGGTGATAAAAATGTTATTGTCATATATGTTCCTGCAGAAGCTGACCAGTCACTTTGCAGGGATGTCTGCAGGTCCTTTCCAGATGGTTCCAAAGGAGTCTTTCTAACAAAGGAAGACTATGTGAAACAGAAATGTGAAACTGTGGTAGAATGAACACATTGCTCTAAATCAATCATTAATTTTTTTCTTGACAAAAAAGTCATTTTCCTTTTCAGCAAATTGCTGCTACTTCTTTGTTGAAAAAATCAGTAACCATTCTGGGAAACATAAGTATTCTATACAGCCATATTTTCCCTACACATACTTTAACAGTTGGCAGAAACATCCTTCAGGGCTATATCCTTAAGGATATTTTTGGTCTAGAGTCTGTCTTCTAGGAAATTCTTAATAAAATCATCCATTTAGAAATATTTCTTTGATCACTAAAATAGCAGCCAAGCACAGCTCCTTTCTTGTTATCATGAAAATCCCAGAAGTGGTGGGAAGTCAGCAGGCTAAAAATGTCCTTCCAAATCCTGGTAGATAGTCAAGACCATTTCCTCCTATTAATTTTCCACAATGTCAATGATTTTCTCTCTTAATGGAACTTACTCCAAAGGCAGCTGTAATGATGAGAGTTAGAGTTCAAAGGTAGGGGAAGCCATGGCTAAAAAGTGTATCTTTAAAAGGATTTTCATAAAGCTCTTCTTTTTTGTTGCCTCACTGTTTTGTAACAGGAAGAAGAATACTCACTGATATATAAGAGTACACTATGAAGACGCTACATGTAAAGTATTTTAAAGGAGAGAAACTATCCAGCTAGTATTTTGAAATAAAGAAGGGATGGAGAAAGGGAAGGAGAAAAGGAAGAGGAAGAGAGAGAGAAGGAATAAGACAGGATTAGTGGGTTTCTTATAAAAATCACAAGGTAAATCCTTGACTATATTCTGCCTAAAATATACCTGAGTTAATGCTTTTCCCCTTCAGGGTGTTTCTGTATTTTTAGGTGGTTAAAAATGAGCAGAAAAAGTAATAATAAGGATGAATAAATATATCACATGTGAAAAAGTTATTTTTAAAAATTACAGTCTTTACAAAAAATCAACAAAGTAAATTAATTACTGTTTGAGGAGATAAAGTGTTTTCTTGAGATAAGGCTTTCAGAAAAAGGCTGTGTTCTACACACAGGGAAAACAGAATAAAGCAACAGACAAGAATGAAAATAGGCAACACAAGGAAGACTTTGTTGACCATCAAAGGTAAAAGAAAACAACATCACAACGATAACAAAAAGTAGAACTGAAATGAGCTACTGGAGAAGCCCTAGAGGTCTGCAGCCTAGCAAATCTCCACCGTCGCTCTTCATCATGGAGACCTTCGGTATTGTATTCATGGCCCTTATAGGTTTTGACTATCTTTGCCCCAGTAGAATGTAAGCTCAATGAAGGTAGAAACTTGTCTTGCTAATTGCAAAAACCCTAGAACATTGCAATGTACATAGTAAACTTTCTCTACTAATGTTGAATCAATAAACAGATCTTTAAGAAGGTTTGTCCCTAAAAATAGGAGCGTAAGTGGGATTATCTACCAACACATAATTAGCCACTAGTCCCACTACTACTCTCCTGCTCACAAGTCCCAAATGGATTCCAAATTCCTTAGAACAAAATCAAAGTTTTTTAAATGACCCCCAAGACCCTCTATGATCTGACTCCTGCTATTCTCCTGCTTCACCTGGCATCATGATTCCCTTTGCTTACTGTACTCCAGATTCTGGGGTTTCTTCTTTCCTCCCAATGGGCAAATGCCAAATGGCTTTTAGGAGCCTTCCTCTTCCCCCAGAAATCAACATGGGTGGCTCCTTCTCATCAATCAAGTCTCAAGTCAAGGGTTACCTCTTCAGAGGCCTTTCTTGGCCACATGACCGAAGGTAACAACCTTGGCAGTCATTCTCTACACTGTGACTAGTAATACAGTCTTCACAGCACTTACTCTTCTTTTCCTTCTCCGCTGACTAGAACGAAAGTCCATGACTCTAAGTGTCTGTCTTTGTTGCTCACTATCATAACCTCAATGATCCAAACAACAGCTGGCCCAGAGTAAGCACTCAGTAATATTTAAGGGACAAGTGAATATATCTTTAAGACAACCTTAATAGTAAGACTCAGTGATTTCCCAAAGTCCCTTTAAGCTATCAGTTACAGCTATCACTGCCATATATTCACACTACTTTAATTTGCTTTCAACCCAGAACACATAAAACAATGCATATTTTCAAAATCTCTGTCCTAGGTAAGTCTTTATTTGATCCATTTTTAAAATGGAAAGAATAATAGTGACTTTTCTCTACTTTGTATGTTATTAGAGGAATGAATCAATGTACACAAAATCATATTGAACTTATCCAAAGTGAAAAATAGCACAAACTCAAAGCAGTGGTATGACCACCATTACTTTGCGGCTCCTATAACAGAAGTTTTTTTAACAGGATTTTCTCCACCCAGTGGAGTGCCTGCCAAAAGTAGGTCATTCAAAGGGCGTGAGAGAGACATAACTTTTTGGGTATAGTTTTGGGGGACAGCGCTCTCTCCAAAAGGATGGCAGAAAAGAGTCAAATTTAATGCAATCAATACTCTCAGCCCCGTGGTTCACACAGGTATTTTTCAGAGGAGCTGGATAAATAAACTCCAAAAACCTTTTTCGTTCTTTCTCTCTGCTGTAAATGCAATATATTGATTCAGGTCCTACTATTTCATGGCATTCACATGCTTTAGTAATACAGAGGATTTATTTTCATCCCTTCTTCTCAAGAAGCTGAGGCTTCTCTTAACCCTTATCACAAACAACTCCTTCCTCCTCCTCCTTTTTCTCTTCTATCCCCAATACCCTGGCAGTCAGATAAATAAGGTCACTAGTACATAAAACACTCCATTTCCATTCATGCAAATCTTTTTCACTTCTCCATGGCCAATGGGGGCATATGCTAAGGAATAAATCTGCTAGTGGTGGACAGGATGAACAAGGGTGTGTGGTGGGTAGTTAATTTAATTGTTTGTTTCATAATGAGGAGTAGTTGATGTTGAGAATTGAAAATAGCTAGGGATTTTTTGAAGAATAATAGATAGTTCGGGAATATTCTTATCCTGATAGATTCCTCATTCAGTACACTGTAAAGAAATTCTTCTTTCTTAAGCAATTTTCAATGCTTTAGGACATTTCTTTTTGGGAAGTGAGCCTATTGGCTCAAATAGAAAGGCTTCTAGAGTAGACAAGTGTTTTGATTCTGCCTGTGCTGCTGGCTGGACTCACAGCGGTCAGTTTCCTTAATCTCTCTGAGCCTCCTCATTTCGCAAATTCCACAAATTCCCCAAAATGCATTACAGAATCTTCTCTGTGAACTTTTTTCATCCATCCAATCAGCTGTGTGGCTAATATTTATTAAGCACCTATTATTGCTTTGGCAAATATGTATTTAGACCTACTATAAATCTGATTTAATAGAGGTGCTGGGAACACATAATAAAAAAGGGAAAAAAGTTAGCTTTTCCAACCCACCAACCAACCCTGAATGATTTTGTATCTTTTAATCTTTCTGACATGTAAGAGATGTTCAGTAAATATTGTAAATAAGCTGAACACATGAGTTTCATAATTTCCTCATTTTCACAACGAAAGAAATGAAAGTACATGAACTTGGAGGGCCACCACCAGTCTGACGTCACAGATGGTAAATGATTTTTCATCTACTGTAATTGTACCAAAGATAACTTCGACTGGTTGAGGAGCCCTGGTTGCAATGAACAAGCTGTCTCTGAATTCTTTGAAGTGGAAATTATGCACACAATGCCAGCCATCCTAGCAACTCACAGATGCCGCTTCTGGCCTCACCTGCTCATTTCTGTCCCCATCGGGAGGGTTGCCATAAGCTCTGAACTTCACTGGGAAGTGCAGTGCAGGGAGGCAGCCCTTTCAGGGCAAACCTGCAGACACGGATGGCACAAAGCAGCTGAAGGTCGAGGGCATCCCTGCTCACTTAGAATAATCTATCGAACAGAAAATGATGAGGTAAGAGGTAATGCTGTGTTTACAAGACACTAAAATAAGGGGAAAGGAATAAAGGAAAAATCAGCAAATAGGTCTTTGTGAACACACGTAATATTAGTGTCTTATCTTTCTGTTGAAGTTGGGTACAAAATGTGGCGGATTCCGCCCGCGGAATCCACCGTGGGGTGGACTGGAGCCTGAAGCATCAATGATTCACACACAAAGACACATTAGGAGATGAAACCGGGGCCACGGGCCCTCTCCATCGCCACCATTTTCCGGAGAGGAACCTCGTGGGTTGGATGGCCGGGGTTTTTATTAGAGGCTTTAGGGCATATCTACATAGGA